>BMAU01019263.1:0-232500 GCA_019973935.1 Trichonephila clavipes
ACATAGTTTATTTAATTTAAAAGCTCTTTACTTTGTTTTCATTAATTTTGTTTTCCTTTTGAAAAATGCCATGACCAAAATGTACGCAGTCTACTGTGAGAAATAATACTTGAAAAGGATGGAATATGACTGAAAATGGTAAATCTAAAATCCAGCTTTCAGGTGATATTACAATTAGACTACAGAATACAAATGTTGCAGAATGAACTAACTATTTCCCTGATGTACCGCAAACTACATTATAATAAATATATTGTAGTACTACATTACAGTATTTTAAAGTCATGTAACGAAAACTTAAACTTGCTTAACTGCCACGAAGGGGAACTGAGAAAAAAAATAGACATTATTTACAAACTTGGTGATTTCTGGATTACGTTTGTATCACTACTATTTTCTGTATAAATATTTTGCATTTAAAACTCTTGTGAATATATAAGGTTCTGATAAAACTGAATAATTGATCAAATTAACAATTGTTATCAATATTATGTCGAAGAATATTTTGAATTAAAAAAAAAATTTCAGTCTTATTTATATATATTTCAAGTAGAATTTTCATGTAGAACATAAATTGGATAGTAACATATAAAGAAATTAAAACTTTACATTCATAGGAATTTTTTTATGCCTTTACAAATTTTAAATGTGTTTTTCTCAGATTTTTAATTTTTAAGATGAGAGTGTTTTCTAATCCCTAAGGCGTTTTTCCTGTACAAGATAGAGTCTTGAAATATCTTGTAAATATTCCCTAACATATGTTCTATAAAAGTTCATATGGATTTAGGTCTGAGAGCTCTAGTTATTTTTAAAAATATCTTAATGTAATATTAAAAAAAACTGTGTTTTTCCAGGTTCAGCCATACAAATAATTATTAAAATTCAACAAGGAGATATATTTTAAATTTTATACTTTTTGTTTGCAATAATCTAAGAAATATACACCACTTACAATAATTAAATATTTTTAACAATTTAGCATTTTAGAAAGGTTTTAAAAACTTCAAAACTGTTCAATGCTGTAAAATTGTGAAATAATGGCTTGTCAAACTAACCTATTGTTTTCAGAATCAATATAATAGTATAATCTGAATATAAAACAAAAATTAATTTTACTGTGACAAAACTGCTTACGACGTCTACTCATACTGTAAAAAGAATGAAAGATAAATATCTAACATAGTGGCAGTCAAAAACACATTCATAATAAGTAAAAATTCTGTCCCGCTACTAATTCCAATGCATTTTCCAAACTGTAGCTAAAAACAATTATATGTTTATTAGGCCAGAAATAATTTATATTTAGATATATTTTTCCTTATTAAGTACATAATGAATAATGGCAAGATAATTTGTAAAATCCTAAAAGATTTTAATGGAGAAAAAAGCCAGACATAATTTTAGATAGTTAGAAATTTAATTATATAATACACAAATATGCATGTTTTAAAAGAAATGAGTTGGCTAAGAAAATGAAATTTACTAAAAATTTCCTGAATTAAGTAAATTAGATTTCATCCTCAAATACATATAATTGTAAGAAAATGTTTTATTCAATTTACAATCAATTACAAATAAACTTTTATAAAAAATAATTTTAACAGGTATAAATAGCAAAAAATATCAAAGAAGCATAAGAAAGACACATACATATCGTTTACAGAAATGTCACAGTGTGATATTTTTCAAAACACGGCACTGCACACAGTCCAACATTACAGTCTTTACATTGAAAACGAGTTTCTCTTCGAATACGTTTTCCATTATCATTTATCTTAAGGTTGCATACCACACATTTTCGCGATGTTCTTTTTTTTTGAACAGTCACTTTCTACATATGAGGGAAAGTGCCTTCCAACTAAGCGGACTACATTTTCAGAAATGTTAGGGGAAGCAAAGTTTCGAGAACTAGAATCACTACCTCCTTCTTCTATCAATCGTTCTATCAGTTTCATTCGAAAACCAATATGATTTAAAATCCCGCCATTTTTTTCAAAGATAACGAAGGAATTCCACACAATTTGATTTAACAAATGTCGAAAAATCTTCTTGTAGTATTTTCGCTGTTGATTTCGGGCAACGGGGATAGTAAGATAGACACTGATAATATCTATCAACACCCCCATGGTGTTATTATAAAACACCACGGCTTTTGGTTTCAGCTTCACAGAATCCCTCTTTTTAGCTTTCATTTCCATCATGTCAGCGTTATGAAAAGTGCTAAGCATATGCAAGGGTTTTTTATCCTTCCACATTAAAACACACATTTTACCCTTTTGGAAGGCTATAATTTCCCCTTTCTTCACTGTAGAACTTTTTATGAAACAGGTAAACCTTTTAGGTTTGGTCGTGAAGTTCCACAGATATCCGTTTTACTGCCAATAAGTATTTCTGCTAATTCAGGTGATGTATAGAAATTATCAGTGGATAAACAATAGTATTTCCCCTTCAATTCGTGGATAAGAGTCAGGACACTTTTCGTCGAAAGACCATAATCATTATAGTTTTCATTGAAGGCAGTACCTTCTCCCGTGTATATCAATGAGTTCCAAATGTAGCCACTTTCTGATTCGCATAACTGAAACAATTTAATTCCAAATCGGGCTCGTTTTTGAGAAATATATTGTTTCCAACTTTATATGCTATCAGCGATTCATCCACTGATATATCCGGTTTCGGTACATACACAGATTTGAATTTATGTACTACTACATTGTGAAACTCTTATTTTTTTTTAGCTTCATGTTATGATCTAAATCGCTACTGGACTCATTATTTGCAAAGTGCAGGAACTTCATCAAAAGTCCATAGCGCACCTCACCCATAACTTTTCCAAAAAATGGAGTGGATAGAATTGGTCTTTTTGACCAAAACCACTTTTCCGCAGGTTTTTGTACTACGCCTTGTAAAAGCAACTGAGCGATAAATCTTTTCATGTCTTACTTGCTCGCATTTTTCCATTTTAGAGCCCTAGAAGCAGGTGTCAATTCTGTATTTTCAAGGAATGATTCAGCGTATCTATTTGTTTCCTCTACAATAAATGAGAACATTTCATCGTCAAGGAACAGGTTGAAATATTCTAAAGGATCTCCAGAATCCCCGATACATACTTTTATTCCTGGATTTACAGTAAAAGGAAATTTAGGATGACTAGGTAGAGGAGAGGTAACATCTATTTGACACCAGTCTCTAGCACTATCCAAGCAATCATCATCAGACTCACTTTCAGAGGATGAAAATTCTTCATCCGAACTTCTCTCTTCAATCAAACATTCATTTTCAGAATCACTATTCATTTTAAAGATAAACCAAACAGCCCTTCTTTAAAGGATTCGACAAGCAAATTGTAGCTATATATATATATTTATTTAAGCTTTTATAAGAGGAGATTTCCAATGAAATTTGGGAGAGATTTTGGTAAGAAGCAGTAAGACCAATAGAAATGGAGATTATTGTTTGGAATAGACTATTCACAAAAAATAGTGGTGATTCAGGCAGGAACGTGCATTACCGCTTCAAAAGAGAAAGATAAACTAATTGGAAAACGGCTTTTCCTTTCTTGGAAATTCCGTTGAAAGAAGCTCTGGACAACCACCCACTTCCTCAAGAGTTGCCGAATTGTTTTCCAAATGGAAGATATTATCGGTGTAAATGATGTGTTTCGGATACTGACAGATAAAATTTACACGTCAGATAAAACGTCAGTAAATCTTTTATGTCCAAAGCTTATTTATCTCGACGTTTAAATCTTTGAATACGCAATGAAATAGCAAAGTTTTCGGATTCTACTGGATTATATTTGTTTCATTGTAATAATTTTATGTAATTTTTTTAGTAATTCACTGTAATTTTCTTCTAAAATCTAAATATTTCTATTACGCTTTAATTTTTTATACAATTACATTATCCAAGTGTTTGATGTTTCACGACTAAATCGTAAAATATAAGAAACAACGGTCAAATATCACGAGTGCAGACGGCGCTCACTGATATATCAGTGTGAAAATTACAGCAGCATAAAATGCGACCGTGTTCGAATTATATCTAGTGTGCATATTTGGAACTGTTTAACGCACTCGAATTAACTCAAGTGCACGCGTTAAGGGTTTATATTGCATTCTAAATCGACACGGTGGCTACTGATGACTGACTACGTATATATATATATATATATATATATATATATAATTTTGAACTGCGGTTAAGTGAAGATGACGATACCTGAGCTGATAACTCCCTTTCCAAACTTCCACCCCACACCAGCGTGAGGACTTTGGGCCTCGACATATTTAACGTGCATCAGCTCCTCTTCAACGCTAGGCTTTAGTGGCACCAGGGCTCGAACATCGGACACGAGTTAATGACAATGACAATCAGGCTACCGTGGCCGCAAAAGAAAATAGCAAGTTTGAAAGAAAGGTAACGAAGTATATTTGTGAAGGAATAACTTCAAAACTTAATGAAAAACCAAAAAATCAACATTTATTTTAGATATAATAGTGAATATAACTTCGTACACCTAAAACCACTTTATGCAGTGTATTTTGAAAGTTGACGTTTCCCCTTTTAGAGAAACTTACTATAATTATGTCAAATTCCTTTCATTTTGCTCTAAGGGGAACAATGACAACTCCCCGAAACAATGTAATTTTTTTTGAAACACAAAATTACTTATGGTTGAATCTAATATAATTCCCTATCCAATGAGTGAAACCCCTTTTTTATCATACAAATTGTGTTTGAATAGGAGAGGGTTAGTTAGTAAGAACATTTAAAACAAGTGTCGGCAATCTATGGACCTGTGGCACGTAGTACAATTCTTGGTGGCACTCAGCACTACTCTACAAATTTGTCAATTCTTGAGTGGATGGAAGTTGATAATAGACTTTATTTGACAAACATCTTCTGAGTTATGGACATTTATGGAACTACGAAATAATCTGAAAGATAATTATAAGGATAAATTTACAGCTATTTTGTAAATAATTGAATGTTAATGCTAGGGGATTTAAAGGTTGAAAAAAGAAAAATGTATGTACTCTGCTTTCCACTTATGATTCGGCATATCAAAGTAAAAAATCTTTCCTAATATGAAAAATATTTCGACTCCACAAAGAGAGAGAAATTGTTTAACAACTGAATGCTCAGAATCGTGTCACGCATAATACCACTGGTTTTGCGATATGAAAGAAGAGTGCTGAAAGAGTTAATTCGCATTACAATTTTTATTTAACTGTAATGAAGGGAAACATTTATAGTTCACTTTATCTATATCTTATTTAAATAAATATGTTGGAAACATACATTTTTAGTTTTTTTTTTATCTTTGTTGAAGAAATAGTAACATTTTATATTGCTTATTTTTATGTTAATAAATGTATTTAACTGATCCATAATTAAAATAAAATAAAACAGTAAATCTAAATTATTTACCTCTATTCTTTAAATCTGCAAATATTACCGTAAGAATCGAAGGATTTCAAAAATTTCCTACTATGTGGCACGCTGAATGATACTGATAGATTGGTTTGGCACATCTCAGCTACACGGTTGCCGCCCCTGATTTAAAATGTTGTGTAAGATTACCATTATATTTTTAAAATTTTATAAATATACAAAATGAGAGTATTTTGGCAGTACATGTTTTAAAAGGAGTAAAGTTTACGGGAACGAAATATAAAATTGCTTATATATACATATATAAGAAGTACGTTTGATAGTACCGTAGTTACTGCCAACTCGCGACAAAATGAATTGTAAATTAATTTCACAATTCATTGTTATTAAAATATATAAAGTTTACATTACTTATTTTTGTATTTGTTATTTTTATATTCCTTACTGAGAGAGAGAGAGAGAAAACAACAATTGGGAGTTCATTACCTGTCAAAACTGCAGAGGCCTGGTTGGTTACTCCACAAGCTCCTACCTTATGCTTACTCTGCCCTACTACGTAAAAATGCCGTCTTCTGCTCGTCAAGATCATGGAATTGCTGATATTGTTTTCCATATATTTTAAATGTTAGTTTTCTAACTTCTACATTAATCTTTTAATAGTCTACACTCCTACAAAGATAAGTCTGAATTCAAAGCTATAAAAACTTACTATTCCCAACAATGTCATTTATACCTTTATTTTTTATAATCTATGAATGCGTTAAACTATTAATTTGTTATGGCGACTATTTAATATTAAATGCGAAAAAAAACGAATAAATTTCAAACTGAAATTTAAATTGAATATTTCAAAAACTGTCATCGATATTCTCATAACTTTTACATATTGTCGTCTTAGCATCTCACACATCTATCTTCTATGTAAAAATCTATTACAAGTTCATTAAATGTTTCAGCATATTTTTAAACATAACATGCAGTTTTCAACCAAATTGTGAGGGTCCGGTAGCCTAATGGTCAAGGTAACGGACTCGTAGCTGTCGTGTTCTGTCGTGCCGTGAGTTCGACCCTAGTACCACTGAAGATCCACCGTGTAAGGGAACGATGCTCATGCGTCGTCCTCGTCACTTGACCATGGTTTAAAATTACGAGGTCCCTCCCTAAGTGAGTGAATATTAACGTAGCGCACTGTTCAGCTACACGAGGGCTTTTGGTGATGGACTTCGTAATTTCGAAGCATGGTCAAGTGATGAGGGCGACACCTGAGCTGACCCCCCTCTCCTAACTACCACACTTCCCCAACGGAGGAGGTTTGAGCTCTCTACAGATTTAACGTGCATCGCCCCCTACACAGCGGGTCTTTTGTGGCACTGAGCTCGAACTCGTGGCATGCCAACCATGATCCGATACCTTGACCTCTTGGCTACCCCGGCCACAGGTCCGTCGCCAAAAGCCCTAGAGTAGTTGAGTAGAGAAGAGAGAGAGAGCGCGACGTTAATATTCCCTAACTTAATTAAATAATATGAAATTTAAGGAATACATGAAAAAAATATTAGAAGTGGAATACATATATATGGATTAAAAATTTAATTTAAATATATTTTTTTAAATATCCAAAGAATTATTAGTATTTATGGTAAATATATATTTTTCAACTGAGTATGTGAGCCACGCATAAATATCTTTTTCGAGAAATTCAAATGCAGAATTTCAGTGCAGCTAATATAAAATTCCTAGTTTTGCATGGTTAAGATTTTAAAAATGTTCAAATTTTAATAACCTTTTCTTCAAACAACCACTAATGGAACATAAATGATGGGGGATTTTGCATAAATAGATATTTCTTTAACTTGAATTTAAAAAGGATCTTTATATTTATTTATATGCGCAAATGTTAACTGTAAATTTGTCCAGATGCTTTTGATTACTCTTTATTTGAAGATTCAAGTTTAAAAATATAAGCTTGTAGTTTACGTTCTCTTAGAATGAAATTAATGCTCAGACATTTAAAATTCAAACATAATTCGTTATCTGAACAATACAAAACTAGGGATTCTTTGTAAGATGCCCTGAATACCTGCCTTTAAAATTATAAATAACGAAAAGATTTAAATAGGGTTTTTTTAGCAATGTGTAAAAAATTTTTTGCAAATAATGTAATACAGAAGCTTAAAATTAGTCATGTTTAGAAGTGTCCAAAATTTTAAAAGATTTTAAATTTTGACCTTTTTTTTCTGTTAATTTTTGACACATAACGAAATAATCCTTTTTTTAAGAAAATCCCTGAAAGTATTGATTAAAATAAGAAAAATGAAACAGTAAATTATCCTTAGTGTTTTAATATATACTTTGAATTTAAATACTATAGATATTTTTTTAAAAAATTAGACATACATTATAAAAACTTAATTCCATTTGAGAATTTTAAGGTAAGGAAAAAAAATGAGATTTTTATCGAGCTATCGCCTAATTTTCTCAATTCGTTGACTTGCAATTATTTCCGTACGCTCTTGGGTTTAAAGAAATTATTCCCAGTTTTTTTACGATTGCTGCAGGGGGAAAACCGGTCTCCCCGTGAGCCATAAAACTTCCCCTCAATGTCCATTGTGTCTCCCCGACCATCTCTAATTATCTTTCAAGATGTTAAGCCTTTAAAGGGAGGGGGTGAGAATTTGGAAAAACACGGCTTTTCTGCTTTTGAACACGTTACTTGAGGTGGTAAAATTACGTTTGGTGCATTTTTGGTGAGTCCCCTGCCTTACGGAAAATTCCGTGTTGTCCGTTTTTGAAGCCTCTCTAGTAGGGCAGAAAAAGCCGTGCTAACCGCTTGGAGGGTTAATAGGAGAATAACAATTATCAGGGATTCTTTGCATATGACCGAGAGATTCATACTCCTCAAGAAATTCGCAATAAAGCTTATGCATGTATGGATATCTATCTAATTTTTTAATTGCTTGATTAAGTCTCTTTTGAGCTAAAATTAGAGAATTACCCAGAGTAGGTAACTCCTCATCCTGGACATGCATATAAACGATAAATCGACCAGTACAATCCCGTCTATGAGTGTTTCTAAAATGCATTTCACAAAATTCTTCTTTGCTTAAAGGCTTATCCAGGATGATTTCCTCTATTTCCCGAAATTTCTTTATGCAATTATCGATACTTTTCGATTCCGAAATTAAGAAACAACTACTTTTATGGTTAATTGTAATAATAAATCCCCTTACAATAAATCCGAAAACTGAATTAAGGAGGGTTAAATTATCGGTTATTATTTTTCGACCATCTTTTACAGTTTGGTAGAAAAGTTCCCCTCCTTTAATCATATATATTTTTCGGGTGTGTCAAAAGTAGGGCCAGCTAAAAAAGAACGACTAATATCATTAAACTTTTTAATTCTAAAATTAGGTTGGGTGGAAGGAACAAAATCAGTAATGCTAGAAATAATTAGAAAATCTAACGGGGATGTGTAAGAGGAATCCTTGTTACTAATAAAAGCATTATTTAAATTCCATTTAACGTTTATTGAATTTTCACTTAATCCGCTGACTGCGAGAATTATTTTTTCTTTTCGAGGCCAAGTTTGAAGCAAATTGAAGGGTCATGAAATGCGATTGAGAAGCGCTGTCTAGAATTACTCTTCCGTGAACATAACTGTTTAACACTGGAGACCAAATACTCACGATAGCTGTGGACAGAAAAACGAATTTATTACTACTTTTATTTAGAGAAGAGAATGTCTGACTCGTTTGGGTTTCGCTAGGATTATTTATCACCGCATCAAGGCTAAAAGAAATGGGAACCCCGGAAGGGGTTGGCTGCGCATCTAATGTATTCGAAGATGATCTTTCTGAAGCGCAACTTTATGATTGTTATTTAAACAATTAATGCAGCGTCCATGTTTTTTAACTATATTAAATCTTTGCAAGGGATTCATTTTTTTAAAAAAAGTATGCAATCATACAAACAATGTATTGTTTCTCACAACAAGCAATTTGCCGCGTTGGGTGGTTAGGCATTCTTCACTACAACACGGTTGAATTAAATAACAATAACATTTATTAACTTTAAAGATTAAATGAGCAATTAAGAGGTAAGCTTTCAAGAACTACAACACATGGAACCAAGCACGCTACAATAATAACAGATCAATTCAGTTCAGTTTTGGAGTCGTTATGTTGAGCTGTAAGGTCGCTGCATACTCCCCTTCCAGTGTCAACGATACCTAGTTGGAAGATGAACTTTGCGACCAGAACGTGTAGATGGCTGGGTAGGCGTTGAAGCTGTTGGATCAGATTCCACAGTAGCAGGTGTTGAAGCTGTTGCATTAGGTCCACAGTAGCAGGTGTTTCATTCTTGGTTTGAGGTAGTTGAAAGTCCTCAGTGTTAATAAAGAAGGCAGGTTTGCATCTATCAATACATACAGATACCCGTGTACCATTGATGTCAAGGAAAAACACTTTATCCTTCCTTTGTAAGACTTTGAAAGGGCCATCATAGGGTTGTTGAAGTGGACGACGTAACATGTCTCGGCGAAGAAAAACATGTGTTGCTTCCAACAGTCCTGGATGAATAAAAACTGGACGTTTGCCATGGTGTTTTTGGTGGTTTAGGGTGAAGTGATTGCATGTGAGACTTAAGTTTCGAAACAAAAATTCACAACATCATCGTCTGGCTTGGAAGAGTCAAACATCTCCCTGGCAGTCGAATAGTGGTCCCAAAAACTAATTCAGCTGGGGTGCACAGAATATCTTCTTTAAGAGAAGCTCGTAGACCTAGTAAGATGATAGGGAGTACTTCTGTCCAACGCTCAGTAGCATGGCATTTGATTGCACTTTTCAATGCGCAGTGCAATTCTTCGATCATCCCATTAGCTTGAGGGTGGTATCCAGTTGTACGACACTTCTGAACACCAAGTAGTTTGCTAAGAGCTTTGAAGAGCGAGGACTCAAACTGCCTGCCCCTGTCGGTTGTGAGAATTGCAGTAGTTCCAAAGCGAGACACCCAAGAGGAAAAGAAGGCCTCAGCCACAGTCTCAGCAGTTATATCTTTGAGAGGTTGGGCCTCTAGCCATTTCGAAAAACAGTCAATCATTGTCAGGCAATAGGTGTAGCCATTTGATGGAGGTAGAAGTCCAATGAGATCCAGATGAACATGATCAAAACGTTGGGAAGGTTCTTGAAATGATGAAAGAGGTGATCTAGTATGACGATGAATTTTGGATTTTTGGCAAGCTAGGCAGTGTCTTGCCCACTTAGCTACATCTGATGAGATTGATGGCCAAACAAAACGCTGCTTCATCAAATGCACTGATCGACGTATGCCAGGATGGGATAAATTATGCATAGCAGAGAAAACATCTTGGCGATGCTGTTTTGGGATGTAGGGTCTGGCTGTGCCCGTTGATAGATCACACATAATTTCAGTAGACGAATTGGGAAAAGTTACCTTTTTTGAGTTCCAAGGAAGTTCCAGATGCTATTAGGGTGTGAAGCTCTGATAAGTCTGTTGTGTCTCAGCAATACAGTCATAGTCAATTTGACTTGGGAAGGTGATTGCAGAAACACGAGAGAGAACATCAGCAGCAATATTGTCAGATCCTGGAATGTGTACAATATTTGTGGTGAACTGAGAGATGAAATCCAGCTGACGGATCTGCCGTGGAGAACACTTGTCACTTTTTGCCTAAAAGCATAAGTGAGGGCTTGTGGTCAGTAAACACTGTGAAATCTCTGGCTTCCAGCATATACCGAAAGTGTCGGATAGCCGAGTAGATAGCAAGGAGTTCACGGTCGTAGGCACTGTAAGACTTTTCAGATGAAGTAAGTTTTCTGGAAAAAGAATGCCAATGGCTGTAGTTCAGAGTCCACAACTTGGTGAAGTGCACCTCCTATGGCATAATCAGAGAAGTCCACATGAAGAGCAAGCGGGGCAGAAGGTGAAGGATGAGCAAGAAGTGCAGCATCAGCAAGAGCTTGTTTACACCTCTGAAATGCTGTAATTGCCTCAGAAGACCAGTTTAAAGGCTTTGAGTCCTTCTTACTTTTAGAACCTTTTAAAAATTCACTTAAAAGATACTGTTGTTCAGCTGCTTTGGGCAAGAAACGTCTATAAAAATTTAACAGTCCTAAAATTTTCTCAGAGAGCCAACAGTCTCTGGTTGTTTGTAATCAAGAACTGCTTGAACTTTGTCAGGCAATGGCTTAATGCCATCAGGAGTGATAAGGTGGCCAAGGAAAATGAGTTCAGTCACACCAAATACACATTTAGAGATATTTAGTTTTAAACCATATGAGCTCAGTCTTTGGAATATAGTTCTTAAGTGAGAACGATGCTCCTCAGCATTTTCTGAGTAACACAAAAATATCATCCAAGTAGACAAAATAAAAGGAAGTCCTCTTAGTACTTAATGCATGAATCGCATAAAGGTTTGTGGTGCATTCACAAGGCCAAAACACAAATGGGTATATTCGTAAAGACCCCATGGAGTTGTTACAGCTGTCTTAGGAATATCACACTCAGCTATAGGGATTTGGTGGAATGCCTTAAAAATGTCTATTTTGGAAAACATCTTCTTGCCATGTAGTGCATGAATAAAAAAGTCATTCAAATAAGGCATGGGGTAGCTGTCGAACTCAGTAACAGAATTCAGCTGCCTGTAATCCCCAACAGGTCTAACTGTAGAGTCAGATTTGGGCACAACATGAAGAGAAGAACTCCAGGGACTTTTGGAAGGTCTAATAATGCCTTGAGCAAGAAGAAATTCAAATTCTACCTTCACTGCATCATACAGTTTAGGGTGTAGTCTTTTAGGCCTGGCAATGACTGGTGGGCCAGTAGTAATAATATGGTGGACTGTGCCATGTGATGCTGATTTGGAAATTAAAGAAGGGTTGCTGAGGTCTGGATATTCCGATAAGATGTTTTTAAAACTGATGTTTGCATATCTACAGTGAGGATTGTGTGAGGGCTGTACAATATTTGAAAAAACACAAGGAGTGAAAAGAGAAGTTTCACATCCACCAACCTTTTTTCTTAAGGTCAATTAAAAGGTTGAAGTGCTTTAGAAAATCAGCAGCAATTATAGGAGATGATACATCAGCAATTATGAAAGTCCAGATAAAGGTCGCCTCAGACCCAGGTTCAGTTCTTTACGGACCATACCATAGGCTGGAATTTTGGTATTATTAGCAGAAAATAAGGAGAAGTTAGACTGAGGTGATTTATTCATAGTTGGAGAAGGTGGGATGACACAGATTTCACTTCCAGAGTCTATGAGGAATTTCTGGCCAGACTTGCGGTCTAATAAAAATAACCGGCTGGTATGTTGCGAGGGCTCTGCCATTCCAGCTATGACAGAGCTTACTCGTTTTTTTTGCACAAATGCACAAGGTGAAACACACTTGTGGGCCTGCTCTTTATAACGGCGATGATAGTAGCAGATGCCACTTCCTCTATTGACACTCCTAGAGCGTGAATGTGATCTCCGGCGGTCAGAACTATATCGTTGGTGACGAGAGGAATTGCGCTCTCTTGTCAGTTCAGCAACTTGTAGAGACAGCTCTTGGATCTGCCTGGCGAGAGAGTCCATGGTTGGCTGAACACTGCATGAAGATGACTGGGATGGTGGAGGAACAGTTGTGGCAGCACAGATAGTCGAGGACGCACCAACAACCTCAGAAACCTTATCAGCGATGATAGCCAGTTTATCCAAAGGCTCTGAGGATGCAGATAAAACAGTCTGGATATGTGGTGGCATTCTTTGAAGCCACAAACTTTGCAGAAAGTCATCCTGGAGTTGGCCATTAGACAGCTCTTTCATTTTTCGCAACAGGTGGCTGGGCTTCTCATCTCCTAGCTGAAGGTCAGTAAGCAGTTTCTTAATTTTTTGAGTCTCGAGTCGCTAAATTGGGAGATGAGCCGCTGCGAGAGAGTGTGATATTTGTCACTGTTCGGAGGGCTTAACACAATGTCCGACACGTAGGAGAGAGTTTTCAGCATCCAGGTTCGCAACCAAAGCAGAATACTTAGTATCATCACTGGAGATACCACTGAATGTGAATGCATGGTCGCATTGCGCAATCCATAGACGAACGTTGATTTCCAAAACGGCGGCAGCCGCAACGCAATACGAGCGACTTCAACGGTTTCACTAGTCATATTGTTGAATAAGCAGGAAGCGAAACGAATCTCCGAGCAGATGCTTCAAGTGGCCTTGAGGAGAAGGAGAAAAAAATCTTTCATACGTACTGATCATCCGTAGTAGAAGAATTTGTATTGCATTCGCCAGTAGAACAGAATAGCTTACGTGTTTTTAAGTCCAAAAGGGGGTCACCACTGCCGCGTTGTGGTTAGGCATTCTTCACTACAACACGGTTGAATTAAATAACAATAACATTTATTAACTTTAAAGATTAAATGAGCAATTAAGAGGTAAGCTTTCAAGAACTACAACACATGGAACCAGGCACGCTACAATAATAACAGATCAATTCAGTTCAGTTTTGGAGTCGTTATGTTGAGCTGTAAGGTCGCTGCAAATTATTATTATTATATTTCACCATGAAATTTTTGCCTTTGTTTGGAAACAGAGCTTTCAATTTTAATGGAGGTTCCTGAACTCCGTGTAAATTTTTCTACTATTTGGGTTCTATTTTGCAAACATTTCCCATTTCTGCAATTCAGTTGAAGTTAGGCTCATTTCGTACAACTTCCGGGATTCTTTATCTAACTTTTGGATAATAATATTTATAAAGAACTATATATATATATATATATATATATATATATATATATATATATATATATATATATATATATATATATATATATATAGTGAGTGAGCTCATTAGATTCTAAATCCATGAGCTTTAAACCTGTTAGGTGTGTGTTTTTATTTATAACATCAGTTAAGTTCCTAAGGCCTTTAGGTGATTCAATACAAAGCTTTTCAAAATTTAAAATATTCATATTATCAAAATTTATTATTAGACGTTTGTTTTCATATCTTTTAATTAAAACAGTCATTAATGACTCAAACGTATCTTCCGAGGTTTCGACAGTTCTTGTTTCACCTTTTAAAGCAGAACGTAAATAAAGCAGTTTTTGCGCATCATTTAGAACTGAATTATTCGTAATTAGGCTATCAAATTGTTTTTTAAAATCAGCCCAATTTTCTATTACACTATGAAATTCGGGTAGGCTTACATCAGGTAATTTAACGAAACTAAATTTTGAATTGTCAGTATTACTTAAAGCAGTATTACAGATAGATACATTTTTAGAAATATCATCATGCTTTAATAATAAAGTTTGTAAGCCTACCTTTATGGATTCCAGCTCTTCTTCCATTTGGTCAAAAGTCAATTCCAAACTTGGTAATTTTTCTTCTTCTAGAACTTCATAATATTCTATTTTCAATGTTTCCATACAAGAAAAGATTTCCGAAATATTGTCTAGCTTGCTTTGAATCAACAATCGTCTTGCATTTGGAGCTTTATCATTTAAAAAGGTTTCCAATTTTGTGATTTTGGCTTTACAATTGCCACGACGATGATTTAAGAGTCTCAATTTTTTCCGCGACTGATACGGAAAGTGTTTCATTTGACTCAATAGCTCCTGCTCCTTCCACTTTATTTACGAAGCTAAGAACGCTAAATTCAACAACAAATTATTTTAAATTCTACGCAAGTTTCCTCCGCACTCTGGGGGACCACAATGATGTGTTATTAATTTAATGGACTATACTCGAAATTATTATTTAAATCCAAATTTTATTAATGCGACTTCCGATATGAAGTTTTTCGAACGATCTGAAATATTTTTACAAAGCATTAGAGTTGATACAAAACACATTGCTGCGACAACCCTATGCGTTGCCGTTATTTGTTTACAATTCTAAAATTCGCCAAGATATGGTGCCAAGATGCTAAAGTTTACATAGGCATTAACATTCGTTACATGTCGTCCGTAACATACACACCGCTAAAAAGAAAAGGAGGGACATTTCCCTCCTCCCCTCGCTACTCTGAAACGCGGTAGTTTGTCCCCCTACCAATACACCGTAAAAATAAAGTTCCTAGCTTCGATCTAAGTGGGATCCCCCCCTCCTTCACCTCTTTCTAGAAAAAATGAATGCAGGATTTTTTCTAATCCTAGTTGAAGCATGAAAATGAAACATGTAATATTTAAAAAAAAATAGGCTTACAGCTATACAGAGAGAAATCCTACACTAAAATTAAACAAAATGTAGGAAAAGGACAAATTTTTATAGAACTAAGTAAATAATCAAATTATCATTAGCAATATTGCAATGAATTTAAGAATAAAAATTTATTTTTGTAAACGAATCAGCATGTTAGAGAACAAGTGTTTTTTTTTTTGTTATGAACATAATAAAATCGAAATATCGCTCATATTTAACTCTGATATGTCCCTAAAAATTAATATCTTTAGCAAATTCGAGAGCTAATTTTAATACAGATGACTCGGAAAAAAAAAAGAGTTCAAAATTCAAAAAACACACAACAGGAAAGTACGGACTGTTCTATAAATATTTAGAATTCAATGTTTCAAATAACTAATTTTTTATACTTAATCTAAATGATTGTAAGTGGGAACCTTTAAAAATGTTTACTAGCAATAACAACTAAATTTGTACTTTTATCTTAATTATTTTTCTATTAATAAATTTCCACTATTTAGACATACATAAAACGTGTTTTTTGTATAAAAACTTCATAACAAGCCTACGAGTAGGAGTAACATTTTTTCATCTTTTCTTTGTTTTTTTGTTTGCTGAAAAATTTGGAAACGACACGTATATTTTTTTTATATCAGAACGTAGCAATCTTCATAAAAATGTTGGCCACTCTTGATCTAAGCCAGTGATACTCAACCTGTCGGCCGCATGCCGCCCACCGAGCTCGTTTAAGTGTCCCCGTAATGGTCCATTTCTCTAAGAAATTTACTTATTTAAGAGCATTGTACTAAAAATTTGGTGGAAAATTCTTTGACAAGAATCAAATATATCAACTTTGTTTAATGCTGTCGGTGTCGTACTGATGCGAATTGATATTCTTTTTCTATTTGGAATGATTACGGTTAGTGACAGCAGACAACAAATGAGTAACGACAATTTTATGAGTGGAACTAATTGTTAACTATCTTTCATATCTTGCAAGCAAAAAATATTCGAAAAAAATATATTGTTTCAAGACGATTCGGAGGTTCACTATTTTGTAGTGAAAAACTAACATGGAACAGTTATTGTTTGATTCGTCACGAAAGTGCTGTATTTAAAAAAACACGAATCATTCAATGACAATTTTCCTTGAAGATCTCTTTCAAGAGGTCATAAATAGGCTTTCTTCAATAATCTTTGCAACTGCAACGGTGTTTTGTCAGTGGTAATATCACAGCGGGGTAAAAAAAGACATTCTATGAAGTGTGTTATATTATTGGTAATCGTATGAAACTGTTAATGATGCAGAAATTGTGAAGTGTTTCTTAAATGCTTCTAATTGAGTGTTAGCGACAAAAAGAAAAATATAAAAATTAGTAATTAAAAGAAAGCAAACACAGGAGTTATAATATTTTGATCAGTTTTCCACATTTAAATTTCCAATGTTATCTAGGTCTTAAAGCATTTCTACCCCCCGCCTCCTCTTGTCCTCATATTGCGGCCCGCGTGAAATAGCTGACATATGTATGCAGCCCAACAGAAAAGAAGGTTGAGCAGCCCTGCTCTACTCTGTAATTGCAAACGAATTCATTAATTTACTGTCCTAATTTACAAAAAGTTGATTGGATAGTCTGTGATGCCACAATGTTAAAGATGAATGTAAGGAAAAGATAGTGGCCAAACTATGTCATTGTCCTTTCTTTACGGCTGCCAGGGACACGTCGTCGAGTCCATAGGTGTTAAGTATTGGAATGACTCTCCTATGAGCAAAAACAAAAAAAAAGTGAGAGATCATAGGGAAAATCCCTCTTGAACCAAAACTGACAAGGTAATAATTGAAGGAGAAGGGTGCTCTGAAATAGGTGTGTGTGTGGTGGTGGAGGGGTGTAACAATTTACAATGCCTAGGACTCCTAGGAGATAAAAAAAAAGGCCCTGACTAACCACTAATCGAAAGAAAAAAAGGAAGTAATAGTGAAGCAAGCAAAGTCAATTAATTCACCGTTCAAATCACAAAAGTCTTCCGGCTCTTGACAATGCAAGTTATTTGAAACTTGTCTAATTATCAACTGACAGCGAAACATAGACTATACATTTAAATGATCTAATGAGGGACAGATGGTTCATCGTGCTCCATGGCAGCAATGATAAAAATTATCTTTTCGCGACTACTATCGCCATCTATACACGTGGTTCTTAACAAGACTCTTCAAAGAATGGCGATGAAAGTATAGGGCTGTTTACAAATGTAATTCAGCAAGAACAAATCAAATACATCAGGAAAAATTTGATATCGGAGTGCTAAGCGCTAACCAGCGCTTGTTGTCGAGTGATATAAAAGCTGAGATGGCGGCCTAGTTGTAACAAATCGTCAGGAAAATAATTTTAAAGAACTAAGAAATATATTTCAAATAAAGAAAGTAATGCATTCAAAATAACCAATTGCAATCAATAATTAATATCAATATAATATAATAATAAGTGAAAAAATAACAATCACATATAACATTATTATTATTTTTATATCTAATAATAATTGTAACACGTAATTATGCATAAAATATTTACATAATGTATATTAAAATTAATGAATATCAATTAATAATTGCGGTCAACATGCTATATTCCAAAAACTGGAGTTCTTTTGACAATTTCAGCAAATAAGGATCGGTTAACAATGCATTACGTAAAAGTAAAATAAAGTGGAAATGTACAATTTGTTGCAATAATTAAAAGCACAACTCTCATATTCTTTAATAAAAAGATACTGTGCTCACCAATGATATTAAAAACATCCATGTTCAAAAATAGTGCAAAATACCACAGATGACTGAAGCAGTAGCTTGAAGAATGACTGCAATGAATGGATGTTTAAAATAATTGAATTAAATAGTCTGAAATTAACAGGTTACCGAGGGAAAAAATAATAATTAACTCTAAATCAGGGGTGTCCAACCCAAATGACCTTGCGCGCCACTTCGGAAAAACATTATAATCTCGCGGGCAGTACATAAAAGTATGTATCTTTATATCAGATTTGGAAACAAAAACAAAAAACATTTATTGGAGTAAAAATTTTAAAACAGAATGAATTATTGTTTTCCTTATTTTGTATGTGTATACAGACATAGATAATTTAATAATGTTTAAATAATATAATAATGCAATGATCAAATAATGTTTAAAATATTACATTTTTTTTTGCCATTTTCTTGAAAATTACGGTGTTCCTATTAAATTGATCTTTCGTTACTCATTGTTGGAATTTGATAGTGCTGTCATTCGCAAACGATTAAATATATGGATACCGTGATTTTGCAAAAGCGTATAAATGGATAATATGTACGATATTTAGTGTCACTCAGATTGGAAAAAGTACATAAAATTGCTTTAAGAATAGTATTACAGTACAAATTTATTTAAGTACAATATTTTGACAAAAAATGAACATAGCATGATCCATTTTCAAAATATTCCCCTTTTGTGAAAAATGCTTCTATTATAATAATATTTTGCCTGTATATAGCTCAGAACTTTGTACAGAGGCTCAGCTGGAATTTTTGAAATATATGTGGATTTATTCACATTTTATTACAACAGAAAATAAAATAAAAACGCCGATAATTATTTTAAATGGTTGTAACTCTGAAAACAATGTGAATTTTTTAAAAATCATAGTTGAGCCTCTGTACAGAGGTCTGAGCTATATACGGGCAAAATATTATAATAGAAGCATTTTTCACAAAAAGAGAACATTTTGAAAAAAAAAAAGGTTATTCTGTTAATTTTTAACCGAAATATTGTATTTTTCCTCAAAATGTTCTTAAAGCAACTTCATGCATGTATTCTAATCTAAGTGACACTAAATATGAAAACTATCCATTTATATACCTTTTTAAAATCATGGTTCCGAACGTAGTCGGATACCTTAACCATCCTGAATATTTTTTTAAGCTTTACAAAACACACACACATCTCTGACTGCTTCTTGCTTTTTGGGCACTCCATACAGAAAAGGAGGAGGAGAAATGAAAGTCGCACACAGAGATAATCATGTACAATCCATAGTAAAGGATATGCATAATGCAATTGGGAATTTATAAAAAAGTAATTTATTATAGTAAAATCAAATATGTAACTGTTTGATAAAATATAAATCTATTTTAATCTAAAGGACTTTTATATTATCAAAAAGGATTTATTTTAAAACAAGAACTGGTATCAGGAAATACATTGTAGATTTATATATATATATATATATATATATATATATATATATATATATATATATATATATATATATATATATATATATAAATTTCCCATCAAATAAATTTCAAAACGGAAAAACTTTAAAAACCTGATATTTAAAATTTTTTTTAAAGAGTCGGTGGGCCACAATTTACGTTCTGGCGGGTTACATGCGGCCTGCGTGTTGGACACCCCTGCTCTAAATCATCCCCATGGCAATCACATGACCACAATAAGATATCTAGGAAACCATATTGAAATGTTATCGTCCATCTTGGCGAACATAAACAACAACTTGGCGCATAGCACTCCGATATCAAATTAACTCCAAGACATCTTTCCTCACTAACCAGGATAATCTATTACTTTCCTTCAACAAATGTTGAAAGCCATTAACTTTTTTTAGTTTTTGAGCCCAGAAGTTGCCCAGTGGCAGAGCCGTACAGTAGTATTTGTCAAAAGAAGCTGTTTTTGTGTACCGCGACAAGTCGAATTGTTAAATACACTAGGACACACGCACAATTTTAAATAATTAAAATTGTGCGTGTGCGCTTCCAATTCTAAAAAAGTGCTTCATATAATGACCACATTAATACTGAAAGAATCTTTAGATTCACTTTCCCCACACGTTTTTATTTGATGACATTTTTTCATAATTTTAATTCTTAGTGATTCAAATGAACACTTGTTCTGAGAAGGTTTGTAAATTTATTTTCAGTCTACTTATTTTTTAATGTGGTTTTAGTGATGTGAACTAATTAAAGTATATTCTATATATTTTTTTTTTTTTGCTATGATGGTCAAATGTTTAATAAAATCTGGTGCTTCACAAACACAACAAATAATGCGATTTCTTAACGTCTAACGACATCTGGCGGAGATTGGGGATCACTGCAGCTTATTTTCGGCAGTGTCTGCATTGATATTAGTTTGCATGACGCTTCAAAACGACGGTGGGAAATTGGAACTTTTAGTGGGGGTCCCAGAATTTCAAAAGAAAAAAAAAGATTTCAGAAGTTAAGTAATTACAAACTTTTTATTGCGGTTAAATGGACTTAAATGCAGAAATAATAGAAACAGAAACTACATGTAAAACCAATAAAATTTCAAAGGGTACGTAGTTCTTCATCGGAGTAATGGTGTTAGACAATGTCTTTTACCTGGACGTGAATGCAGTTTCCAGATATTTCCAGTTATGTGGTGGATACTCTGTAGCTTTTAACTAACATTGTCTTTAGTGGAACGGCTATTTCGTTCATAAATGGCACAAGTGTCAGGAGTATTTAAGGTAATCAGAAGTACTCATTTTAATTGTTTTAATGTATGTTTTGGGATAAAATCATTAATTGTTAATATTTTAGTTTGTATTGTTTTCGGCCGTCATCTCAGCTTGGTGTAGAGAGCATGGCATTGCGATTCTAAATAAACTGCACAAACTTTTTCCAAAATGAGAAAATTTATCATTTATTGCAGTTTATCTGTTTCACATGTTTATTTATTATATACTTCAAGAGAGTTGTGGTTTAATGTATTAAAAGCTATCAATGAGCGATTCTTATATTTTGAATTTGCACTTTCATCTTTACCTTGAGATCATTCTAGATTGGCTTCGACCAATCCAAACGCAGTAAGCAGGGCAATTCCTTCGGTGAGCGGACTCTGTCCGCCACTGTTTTTCAGCAGAATTGTTCTGCCCATCTTAATTATCTCTTTCATTGTAATAATTTTTCTCTTTTAATTTATGTCAACCCATAAATTCGGCTCTAAATTTATCAATTCTGACGAGGAAGTACGTCCCTCATTCAGGGACAGAAACTACGTAATTTACATGCCATGCAGTGCTATCGCCATCTGTTGTCCAAAATATTATTTATTTTGGCATGTATTATCTTATGATTATTTATCAAACCTCTGTTTAATTTGCAATTTATTTAGTTAATGAAAATAATTCATTCTATTATAAAATAAATATCATTGAAGAAGCCAAATTTTTTAAATTATGTAAATTTCTTTAAAATATCTACACTTTTTTGCTTTGCATAAAGAATCTGTTTCAATTTTTCACACATATTTAGCGTTTTGTTTGTTCAGAACTGTTTATTGTAATAATCTGCAGCGACCTTACAGCTCAACATAACGACTCCAAAACTGAACTGAATTGATCTGTTATTCTTGTAGCGTGCCTGATTCCATGTGTTGTAGTTTTTAGAAGTTTACCTCTTAATTACTCATTTAATATTTAAAGTTAATAAATGTTTATTGTTATTTAATTCAACCGTGTTGTAGTGAAGAATGCCTAACCACGCAACGCGGCAAATCTTATCAAAATTGGGGCTTAAATTGCTGTTTTATAGATAACCTTTTAATTCTTGAGACCTTTCCCTTTTGGT
The DNA here is from genome assembly GCA_019973935.1 of Trichonephila clavipes. NCBI lineage: Eukaryota > Metazoa > Arthropoda > Arachnida > Araneae > Nephilidae > Trichonephila > Trichonephila clavipes. The sequence continues at coordinate 22,221 of BMAU01019263.1, forward strand.
TTGTATGTCCCACTTCGACAACAGTGATAATTCATCACTATTTCTCCATTTTGCAGTGTTTTACAACCTCGCTGTCGAACATATTTTAACATAGTCTTGTTTTCTTCTTCTTTCCATGGAACAAATTCTATAATGTTAATTAAAAGAAGGTTTACATTTACTAATATAAAATTATGTAAACTTCAGTAGAAAACATTTATACGTAAATGTATAAAATTCAGTCTACTAAAGTGAAAATTTATAAACTAAATGTGTTTTTTTAAATGCAACTATTCATACCACTGAAAGTATTGAATTCCTTCAAAATCTCTTCATTTACATCACACTGTTGGTGATCATGAATATTTTTTAAATGCCTTTCCAAACAGAAAGGACGAGTGAAGACTTGAATACAAAATGAGCAGATTAAGTCTCTGCTATGCCCATTCATTTCAGAAAGCAATAAGTATGCAAAAATTGATTACAGAAAATGAAAAAACAGATTGACTAATTAAAATATCAAGAAAGATAACAAACAATTAACAAAATAAAGCAAAAAAAATAAGAAACCAAAAGTAAAAATTATTGAAAATGTAAATAAAATGCAATAGCACTTCCGCAGAAATCGTTTGACTAATACAGTTATACAAAAATAGCAAGGCAATCAATTATTTTAGTTTCCACATTTCGTAACAGATGGCGCCAGCACTGCAGTAAAAAATCTAACTGGGTGCAGAGCGTTGTCTTGATCCACTCCTCAGCACGGGGAATAAGTTGAACACTTGTATGCATTGACGTGACTTACCCTCGTATTCACCGCTAACCTGACCCAGCGATGAAACCTGGAGTTAAGTAACCGGCAGTCAACCCCAGGTCAGAACTTCAATTCACAGCTCTTTTTTGACTTCCAGTAACTTGACTCTGGGTTTCTTAACTTGGGGTTATTGGACGATTCCCATTAGTCCAAGTAAACCCGGCGACTTCGACTGATTTTTTTCGCGATCTGAACAGAAGAGTTGCATATTCGTCTCTTTTCAATGTTTGTTTTTCAAAATGATTACTATCGAAGTTTATTTTACTCTAATTAAGAAAAGGAACACTGGTATTTTAAAGAAAATAATAATAAAAAAACGAAGCGTATAGTGAAATAGCACAGCAATCTAATGACGCTGATGGCACAACAAATCCGTCAATGAGACATTTAATTTTTTTTAAAAAAAAAATTCAACCAAAAAAAGCAGCGTTCTTTGCCCAAAAGGTGGAAAACAGGGTGTGGTGAAATGTCTAAATAAATGAAATAGACGGACTTTGAAATGAGGTTTTTGGAGCTGATACTGACGTTACCAATGTCTACGCCATTTAACAGCTACAGTTCCAAAATCGAAATTTCAAGTAAGTAAATTGCTCTAGTTATTACATATTTTAATTAAATCATAGTCAATAAAAAATTTATAGCTGTTATTTAATGCCCACTTCCCAGAGAAACTGTCTCAACAAGAATAAAGCATATTGGTTCTTAAAAATTAAAATACTGTTTTGAAAAAAATGTTTCATAAGTTTCTTTTAAACTACCCATTAAATAGTATTATGTAACATTAAAAAAATATTAAAGAAAGTTTGCTGTAGATGTTTAACTGGTCCAGTAGGGATGAAGTAAAAAAACTTTCTTCTACCTATACTAAAAGTTATAATATTTTTCTTTCAAATAGAATCTCAAAAATATTTCAATGTGCGTCTACCTATATTTTATTACTCAAATGCATTAATATAAAATTTATCAAAACTTTCATGACAAATAGATTAGATAAAAAATATTTTATTATTTGTGGTAATGAACTGTTGGTGCCAAAAGATGTCTTTATAGCTTTTTCTGGTTTTTGGTGAAACGTATATTTTTTCTTATTATGATCTGACCATTCTTACAAATGTGGTCAGATTATCATGTGTGAAATAAGTTTATGAATTTAGTATTAAAAAAAAAGAAAAGTTATATTTTAATAAATGTTTTTTTTTCAAAAATTTAAATCATCTTTGCTTTTTCCATAATAGTTTCGATCCAAGTAATCATTTACTTTTAAATCCATCAAGCTGTTTAGTATAAAGTAAACTACTGTTATTGAGTAGTTGCAATAATAAACTTTTAATTTATTGTGAATCAAGACACAAAATAGGTGTTACTTATCTGAAACAAAAGAAAATTTTTTTTTATTTGACTAAGTAGATATTCATAGGTTTTTTCTGATTTAAGAACTAGTTTGTACTCCTATTCAACATGTAATTTTTATTTAACAGATTACAAAATGCAGGAACAAAGAAAATTATATAACAGATGAAGCCAATATAAAGGCAACTCCAAGAACAGCCAGAACTCTCAAGGGCACCTTAACAGTGTTCAAAAAACATGCTAAAAAGCCAACAGCTCATCTGCTGCTGCTTGCATAAAAGTTGAGCATCAGCAATTCATAAAATATATGGAGATGGAAGAAAGAAACTAAAACTGAGTTTTAGGAGAAATTATTATCTATATTGAAAGATGGCCCACAAATATGTTTTCAAAATCAATGTCAACACAGAATAAATAACCTTTATTACAAAAATTTGTATTCATATTTTAAAAACAAAAATTGTTATTTTTATAAAAACACAAAAAAAATTAGAGAAATAATTTGCGACATTTAATTTGACAAAATCAGCTAGGCAACGTGGTCCTGCTTCAATGCTCGGTGTTGAATCTTCGTTTTTCAGCTCTAATTGTGGTACTAAAATTTCAATCGGGGTATCTGCAGGTGGTTTGAGATCCCTTACAATAGTATATTAAATAATAAACAATTTAAGTATTATGATTGGAAATAAGTTGAAACTATATATTAAGTAAATCTCATAAATATCTCAGCATGGTTCTTACTAATTTACCAAAAAAAAAAAATAATAACAATTCTCAAATCATTATTTTTCTGTGTGTAACTATGAAAATGCTTTCTTAAATTTAACTGTTCAGTGTATGAGTTGTGAAGAGCATCTTTTTCCCACATGTATATCTATAAAATGTTTGAGTCCTAGATTTTATAATGTGTTTTATTTACATGCATCAAATTATAATATATATGACACACTTAAAAAACATAAAAAAATCTAATGTTAAGGGAATTTTTGCTTCAATTTTTGCATATTTTGATCCTAAAATATAGAGGATACTTTGCTGATTTCATTGAAGTATTAGTTATTATAAAAAAAAAATTTTACAATCATATGCAAAGTGCCACCGCTTTCCTTTTTAAACAGATGATTTTGCATTCATGCATTCCCCACTTCTAGTTTTCAAAATTAACTGCCTCTGAAACATCATATCCTGTTAACTGTGCCTTTTGCTGCCCCCTTACAGTAGTGTTTACATTTTAACTCATTAGTATTTCTTTACTTTCCTATATGTGTTTTGAAATTTCAACACGCAACAACAAATTTTATGTATGTTTTTCATTGATTTGTCAATACAACTGCTTCACATGGATGCATTTTCTCTTGTATATGATATAAAATGCATTTAGAAAGATATTGATAAGTGATAGTAAGTGAAATTTCAAACTTAAACAGATCATTATAAATCAATATTAGCTTAAGATACTGATAGTATCTCAAGAAAAAAAGAGTGCAGCAAAAATTTTAATGGTTTTCTTATGAAAAAGCAGTGATATAAGTATTATTTCCCCAAATATAACTATCCAGTTATTACAGAGAAAATGGAAAAGTCCAAACACTATAATAGATTTGATTCAGTTGTCATAAGTGAGGATTTGAGATATCAAAGGTAATATAAGAGAAATACATTCAAATTTTGACAGCAGCTGGATTGTATTAAAATGTTTTGCGACTCACAATTTTTTTTTCTTGAGAAAAGTATAATAAGAATATAAGTATACTTTCAGCTCATTCTGTTTCATAATGTTCTTTGTAAAATGCAAACATTTCTTTTGAAATGAATACAATTTTCTGAAGTATATTCTCAAAAATTTGGAAATCATTTAATTTTACTCTCTGATTTTTAAAAATATGTTCAGTATGTAGAATATTACATCTATAATTTATGAGTATTTTGTAAAATTTGAAAATAAGTAGTATTCATGCAGCATACATGTAAGAATATGTACACAATTTGCAAATGTAAACATTAAATATGATAAAAGTTGTGATTAGGTAAAAATTTATTTACATTGAAAGTTTACAAAGTCTTGGCACATAATTAAATTACAGAATATTCTGACCTAGACATATATATAAGTTGTGCAGAACAAAACAAGCAAAAATTATTGATGGTACTCGCTTTAAGTGACAGTTCAAGCCAATTGATAGGCACACAAAACTTCTTTTGATGATGGCATACTTCCCTTCGATAGTGTTTTTTGTCGACACATGCAATTTATTATACCTGAAACAAAATATAATTTAAATAACTATCTAGATATATGTTACTAATGTGTAGTTTGTGTTTTTATCTAACTAAATAAGCAAGTTATATTGAAACTACAACATATGCTGCTTACATTTTATACTAATGCTATCATCCAAGTCTTAAGCAATTTTAGTTTTTTAAAAAAATGTTAGATTTACTAAACTTTTGCACATGAACAGGAAGGTATGTAAATCAATCTACTTGTTTTTATTTCAAAAGAAAGATGCCAATTGTCTCATTTTGCTAGTTTTTCAAATTATAAACTAATTTCTCAGTATAAACAAACTCATTTTTCGTGGCCAGTCATAATGCATAGTGAAAGCAGCTTCTATTTCATTAAATTATTTCTGGATTTGTAAGTGTTTTAAATATTTATCTAAATATATACCTTTTTTTTGATATATGAAGTAAATTTTATTAATCTCAATCCAAGGTGAAGATTTTTTTTAATAATGATAATTTGGGAAAAAATTTTGTTTTTAAAATATTATACTGATTTATAATATATATATATATATATAAGAATGAATATTATATATATATATATATATATATGTATATCATTGACTATATCAAGTTCTGAATTTTTTTTCTGGTTGATCTCTATAATATGTTTTATAATTCTATGTATGAAATAAGGATTTCGAAAACAGATCTTTATCTCCTAGCAGATGGTAGTCTTTATACAACTGATATGCTTTTATAGAAAGACAGATTGTATTGTTGCTGAAAATACTGATAGATACAATACATGGAATGAAGTGAGTGCCTAGGTTTGTAACAAATATTTTAATCACAATATCCAAGGTAGAATGTAAACATTTGGTGTTTATTTAATCTTAAACATCTGCAAAAAAATCAATATTTGCATAGGTAATCAGAAATTACTTCAGACAATGCTGGTTCATAGTTATTATTGATTATAAGAAATCTAGACACCAAATTTAGCAGCAGCTGTAGATTAAGGGAATGTTTCTAGATATAATACCACAAAAGCACAAATATCTAAGTCAAATAATTAATATTAGGAAGTAACAAATACAAAGCATCTTACACACACATATAAATCTCATAGGATAACAATGTATTATTCTTACTATTAGAATGCTAATTCCTGCTGACCTATTCAAAATGTCATTTATATATGCCTTATAATTATTAATTATGAGAAATCTAGAAACCAAACTTAGCATCATATGTACATCAAGGAAATGTCTCTAGATAGAGCTACAAAAAAAAAAAGCATACAAGCACACATGTCTGGGTCACTTTATTAAAATTAGGAAATGTAAAAGAAAAATCATCCGACACATTTATATTTCGTTCAGTCAATGTATTCTTGCTATTTCAGTTCAGTTCAGGTTTTGTGGGATATGGAGCAACAAAGGCTATATATGATCCCCTAAAAGACAGATGTTATTTAAAAATTAGTAGATGTCAAAATATTTCAGTTTCTGGATAAAAAAATCTGAATGTTAATCTGTTAGACATAGCTTTCTCCAATAATTCTTTGAGAGTCAGGTTGTGATGTGGATCGATTTTGAGAAAATGTTTTAGATGATTTCGAGAGAGGATGAATATATCTATTGCAGTTTAACAAGATGTGGTCCAAATCGTTTAAGCAATTACAAGATCTACAATTTGTGTTGTCCGATAAATTGAATTTATGTAGAAGTCCTGGAGTGATGATCATTTTGCTGAAGATTCGAGTGCATAGGCTTTCTTCTCTTCTGTTTCTTGTCCATTTAGAGATGGTGCTTATGTTAGGAATATTTCCCAAGTTTACAAAATATTTACTTGAATAGAAATTATCATTTGCTTTTTTAAAACTCTCTTGATATATTTTTTTATTGATGTCTTCTGAGGAAATCCAGTCGATGTAAACATTAGACTCTGTGACAGTTCTTGCGAGATTATCCGCCTGTTCATTCCACAATATATTTGAGTGTCCCGGAGTCCAAAGTAAAATCAACTGGTTATTATAAAGTGATAGAATGTAAATCTTGCTAGCTAATTTATGGATGACACTATGGGATTTAATTGAGTAATTTTGAAGAGTAGAGAACAGAGAGACTATCAGACAAAATTAACAAATTCTTGTTTATAATAGATAGATCATCTAGAGCTTGGCAAATAGCCAGAGCTTCAGCTGTAAAAATAGAATTATTGTGATTTATTCTATAAGCAAAATAGGAATTTGCCGTAATACCTGCAATAGATGTAATTTGCTCATTTTTTGAGGCATCAGTAGCTAGTTCAGTTCAGTTCAGTTCAGTGGAAACACTGAAAAAGTGGACTTGGCTAACGCCTTATGCTCCGATAAAATTTTGATCAGTTTCTAATCCAAGTTATAACACACAGTTCGTGATTGCAGTCTATCAGTAATTTGAATTATCGAGTTGTGCTTCAACTGAGATTGATGAAAGTAGAGTATAGAGTAACTGGAATTTTAGAATCTATTGGATGATGTCAGAAATTTTTCAACTTTTTGAACATGCTCTATTGATTTACATTTCGCTATTGAGGAATAAGACCATTCTCCGTGGTTGGAGATAAAATTTTTCAAAATTTCACGCTGTGATTTGTATTTGATACAGTTTAATATAAAATGTTCACTAGTTTCTGGTACTTTACAATCTGCACACAAAGGAGAATCTGTTAGTTTAAAAGGAAATATATATCATTTAACGGTAATTTTTTAACTCGCAACTTATTGATTAAAACTTCTGTATTTCTATTTTTTGCTGCCTGTCTGTTCCATTTTTCAAGATGAGAAATATAAAAAAAATTTTATGTCTCTTGCTCTTTTTCCATATTTCTTCACTTTTGATTTTTGTGTTGTTTTTTAAAATATGTATGTAGATCTTCATAAGTTATCCAAGAAATAATATTCCACGGCTCTGGAGAGGCTTTAGCTAATTTGTCAACTTCTTCATTAATCCCTATTCCCTTGTGAGCTGGTACCCAAATGAATGTAATTGATTGAGCTATTTGGAAGCACTGATGTAAAGTTGAACTTAAATTTAATATTATCGTATTGGATTTTCTATTAATATTTTGGATGCTTTTTAGGACTGATAAGCTGTCCGTCAAGATGATATAGTTTTCTGTTTCAGAAACCCAATTTTTTAATGCAGTCCATATGGCTATAGCTTCAGCTGTGAATATTGAAATCATTTCTTTCAGTATGAAATTTTGTCGAATTTTTCTTAGGGATTAAAATTCCTATTGATGTTTGATTAGTAGTTTTTGAACCATCGGTTGTTATTATGATATTGTTATTAAATTTTGGCTGAATGTAATCATTATATATAAACATATTTTGTACTATATCATCTGGAAGATCTTTGTTTTGAAATGGTAGTTCATGAGTATATATATTTATTTTGCGATTATCGTAGATTGGGGGAGGAGGGATCCATTGAAGAATATCTACTTTAGAGATGCATAATTCTTGGAGAAGGTTGATCGTCTTTTGAAAAATACTGATATCTTTTTCTCTATATTTATAAAAATTACTATTTATATTCCAGAATAACCTTGCGTTCGGTGACCAGTCTTTTAATGCTATTTGCTTGGTTATAAATTTTTGGCAAAGAAAATTATGGCGAGAATTAATATTTCCATTCATAGACTCTGCTCTTAATAAATCCAACGGGGTATTTCTTGGGAGACCTAGGGCTAAACGTAAGGCAGCATTGTAAATCGGTTCTAGTTTTTGTCTGTTGCTATTGCTAGAAAAGGAAAATAGTTGACTTCCATAGTCAAAGATAGAACGGATTGTGGCATTAATAATATTTAAAAGATGATCAGATCTTGTTCCTATTTTCGGAGAAGATAAGGCTTTAATGGCATTTAAATATTTAAATCCTTTTTGACGTAAGTAATTAATGTGATTTTTCCAGGTGATATTGGGGTCGAAGATGATACCCAGGATTTTCAGACTCTTCACTTCGGGAATAGGTTTGTCGCATATTTTAAGTAATGGAGGTATTGTGCTTCTTTTTCTGGAAAAGATGAGTAGACTGCTTTTTCTGGAGAGGTGGATAATTTCCATTTTTTTTACACCAGACTGAAATTTTATTTAAAGATTCTTGCATTTCGCCTATTGTTTTATTCCAATTTGTACCACTATTATATAAAAATATGTCATCAGCATAAACCAGAAGATGGCTGTCGTGTTGAATTTCAAAAATATCTGACATATAAATCATAAAAAGGAAAGGACTTAAGATACACCCTTGGGGTACACCATAATTGTTTGTAACGATTTTTGAAAAAATGTTTCTCCATTTGATTTGAATTGTTCTTTGATGTAAAAAGTTTTGAATCCATCGTAGTAATCTACCAGAGTATCCAACTTTGTTTAGTTTAAAAATAAGGCCATTTGGCCACACTGAGTCATATGCTGCTTTAATATCCAACGCTACCAAAATAAAATATTCTTTGCGTTCTCTAGCCAGTATGATGTCATGTTGTAATTGAAGTAATGTATTAATGCTGCTTCTGTGAGGGTAAAAACCATGATGATTAACATGAAAAATTTTGTTTTGAAAACTGAAATCCAACATTCTATGTAGAATCATTCTTTCTAATAATTTGGCAATTACTGAGGTAAGAGAAATAGGACGGTATGACGAAACTTCCTTGGGATTTTTGTGAGGTTTTATGAAAGGTAGGATAATTGCGTGAGTCCAGTCTTTAGGAATTTGACTTGAAAACCAACTGTCATTAAATGATTTTAGAAGGAGATTTATTGCTTTGATGGGGAGATGGTTTATTGATTGGAGAGAAATTTTATCATGCCCTGGACTACTGTTCTTTTGATGAGATATTGCTATTTCTAATTCTTTTAAAGAAAAAGGTTTATTAATATCCTGGCTATTGTCCGGAATAGAAATATTTGGAATACTATCGTTGTTTCGTTTTGCGTAATATTGTAAAAAACAGTTTGCTTGGGATTGTTCGTTTGTTAATATGGTTCCGTTACTTTCAATAATATTAAAGGATGAATAGTTAGGATTTGTTCTATTTTTAATTATTCGGATTATTTTAAAAAGAACTTTAGGAGAAGATATTTTTCGCAGGTCTTGTGCCAAAAATTTTCTTTACAGGCTTTGATTGTTCGCTTAAGTTTTGCGCTTACTTCTTTTATATTTTATCCAGTCTTCTTCTTTAAAGTTTTTCCTTGCTTTATTAAGGAGTTTTCTTTTTTGGCTCTTAAATGCCCGCATGCTGCTGTCCACCATGGAGCTCTTGAACTGATCTGTTTTTTTTTCGGTTTCTTGAGATAAGATTTGAGCTTTTTTAATTTCTTTTATAATATCTATATTTATGTTTTCATTTAAATTTATATTTTGTTGAATAATATTGATAAATTTGTTCCAATTTGTTTCGTGTTTACAATTATTAGTTACTGACCTGTTTGCTCTTTTGTAATTAATTATTATAGGGAAGTGGTCACTTCCAAAATTATCGGTATTTGTGGACCAGGATAAATCATAATTTAAATCTATAGATGCTAAAGAAAGATCTATAGATGTAAAAATTCCCGATGAATGGAGATAAGTTGGACTTTTATCGTTTAATAATATTAAGTCATTTTCAATGATCCAGTCAAAAATCTTTTTTCCAGAAGCACTAGAGTTTTTTGATCCCCATATCTCATGAGATGCGTTGAAATCTCCCAATATCAAACTGTGATTATCAATATATGATGCTATTTTAGATAAATTGCTGTCTTGAAAGTTACCCGGTGGGATGTATATATTAAAAATTGTGATAGGAACTAAATCTATTTGAACTCTGACTATTAAAATTTCTAAGTCTTCACTAATTTCTGAGAATATTTTTATTGCGCTAATATCTTTATTTAAAACTATCATTAACCCTCCTCCTCTTTTGATTTCTCTATCAATTCTGAATATATTCTTATTGGGAATTGTGAAAATATCATTTGGATGTAACCAGGTTTCTTGAATTATTAAAATGCTTGCTTTTTGAAAGATTGGAGCGAAAAGAATATCAGGCCTCTTGTTTTTAATTCCACGTGCATTCCATTGGATTATGTTCATGATTTAAAACGGAAAAAAAGGTTCGATACTACGAATTAGTTTAAAAATTCGAAAAAAAAAAGTAGATTAATATTGAGTTTTTAGCGAGAAAATATAAGAAAATGTGATTATTTATATATATATAAGTTCCTTTATTTTTTTCTACTACACTATCTAATGAGTTTCCTCTCTGTTCTGATATTTTCTTGAATCTTTTTGCCTTTTCATTCTGTTTTCTACTTATGAGACAATCATCATCTTTTTGAATTGTTTTATATTGGATGCAACTTTTTTTAGGGTGGATTCCATGGTATTCATTAGGGAAGAAAATCTTAAATTTATTTGTGCGACCACGGTATTCAGTTCTGACGTGAAGAGTTGTACTATTTGTTCTAATTTCTTTTTCGAATATGTTATTGTTTTTCTTCAAATTTCATTTCTAATTTCGCTAACTTTTTTCAAGATTTTCTATCTTCTCTGTTTGATCATTATATGTTTTGGCCGAGTATGATGTTTTTTTCCCTTTGGAATTAATCAACTGATTCGTTTCTCGAGATTTGTTGTTGTACTTTAATTTTTAAGATTTCAATTTCTTCTTTATATATTTTGCAATCTTTATCATTAGCTTCATGCCCCTCTCCACAAGAGCTGCATTTTTTATTTTTATTTCTTTGCATTCGTTTTCAGAGTGGTTCAGTGAACAAATTCGGCATTTTATTGCGCTTCTACAAAATTTTTGAAGGTGTCCAAATTTCCAGCAGTTTGTGCATTGCCTAGGTTTTTCATAGTAAAGAGTAGTTTTAATCATTTCAAATCCAATAGGAACTCTTTCGGGAATACTGCATCCAATTTGGGTAACTTTAACTGTTTTGATCGGTTTAAATCCAGATTCTGTTTTTGGTAAAGCGTTGGATATCAAAAATTGCGTAATCGTAATTTTCTAATTCCGATTTTATGTCGTCTATTGTATATTCTGTGTCTATTCCCTGCAATATATAACTAGTGGTTAGGCCAGTAAAGGATAATCTTGTACTTATTTTTACTCCATTAATTTCTTTAATTTTTAAAGCTTCTTTGGCGGTCTCGCAATTATTGGTTTTAATTATGATCTCACTGTTTCTTGTTTTGCTTATACTTAGAATATTTTTTTAATTGTGAACTCTTTCATTATATTTTCTTTTAGTTTAAGAGGATTACGATTCTGAAAGCCATTTTCCGATTTTAAGAAAATTGTAATATTTGGACACGTGTTTAAATTTTGTCTTTCCGCAAACTTGGTCAATAATTCTATATCTGTGAGATTACACCTATATTTATTGAATGAAAAATTTGAATTTCCGTGTTCCACTTCCATATTATTATTTGGGTGAGGGTAGTCACCCATTTTGTCTTCCCTATTCCAATACTCAAAATTGTATAAATACACTATCTTGTGTAAATAATTAAATTAAAAGCTCTTATCCGAAAATAGAATAAAAATTATATGAACTAAATTTCAATACAAAATAAAAATTCAAAACGATCTCACCCGCTCGAAACCACTTGAAAAGTCAAAACTATCCAATATTTTTAGCACACTCCAAAGACAAACCTCCACAACAGCAACAACACAAGCCGTTTTGAAAGTCATCAGTAGCTATTATATAAAAGTCCCCTGGAAGTTACGGTTTACCGTTTCATCAAATAAACCCCTTATAATTTGAACTGGTAAGCTTTTATCCTGAAATGCGAAATTATTGATATATATTTTGCATGGGAGAATTGAAAACGATGTTATTCTGGGGATTGAGATAATTTGACTACTAACAGCATTCAAAGGGTTTAGTATATTTATAATAGAATTTTTATCTTCTTCCGTAATATTGAGATTCAGAAACTCAGGGTTATTGCTATATAATGGAGAAAAGGTTTGATTAGAAATTTGAGAAAGGAAAAACTTATTTGCCAATCTTCGTATTTTGTCTGACAGAATTTCTTGTCCAGCCAATTTTAAAAGTACGATGTTTGGGGTCCATTGTGGAAGTCCCAGTGCAATTCGAAGTGCTTTGGTGTGAATGATATTAAAAGGTTTCAGTTGGTTATCAGACCATTTATTTATTATATGACTAAAGTAGTAGAAAATACTGCATATACTATTATTTACTATTTTGATTAGATCTGCTGTTCTTGGTCCATGATGCTTATATGCCATAGCCTTAAGGCTATTAATTTTTTTCAAGGCTTTGTTATTTAATTGGTTTCTTAATGAAATATTCTGGCTCCGCTTGGAAAAATGAACTCCTAAATATTTGATAGAGGATTGCCAAGGGAGAGAATGTCCCTCCAATAAAATATTAGGAAACGTATTAATTCTTTTGTTTGATAACTCAGATATTGTACTTTTATCTGGACTAAGAGAAAGCTTCCAATATTTACACCATTGAGAAATTCGTTCCAGCGTGTTTTGCATTTTTTTGCAAATATAATCAAGAGAATGATGAGAGCAGTAAAGAAAAACGTCATCCGCATAAACAGAGCATTCGATGTCATGTTCCAGAGTTTCAAAAAAATCATCTAAAATGGGGGATAGAACACTGCCTTGTGGCAGACCTTGGGGAAATATCCTTATGGAGGAAAGATAGCCCCTCCATTTGATTTGAAAAGATCGATAAGTGAGAAATTTGTGGATCCAAATAGCTGTTTTTCCTGTAATGCCGATTTGTAGGCATTTATAAAGAAGACCATCTACATAAACTGAATCGTATGCACTTTTTATATCCAAACTTACTCCAACAAAGTATTTCTTTCTTAATTTTGCATCCATTATTGCTTTATGAATGAGATAGGTAGCACTTCTGCTATCTTTAAAAGGGACGAAACCGTAATGTTGAGGATGAAGTTTTCGTTCTGTGGTTAGAAAATAGCTTAATCTATTGGTGAGAACTCTTTCAAATGTTTTTGAAAAGATGGAAGTCAGTGCTATTGGTCTATAGGAGGATATGCGAGTTTTGTCTTTACATTGTTTAGGAATCGGGAGAATGACTGCATGCTTCCAAGAGTTTGGAACTATTGCATTATCAAATAAATCTTGAAAATATCTTAATATTATTTCACAACCATTACGATCCAGATTTTTTAAAAAAGATGCTGTAATATGATCAGCTCCAGGAGTTGAATTTTTAGAAAGTTTTATAGCTCTACGGATTTCAAAAATATGAAAAGGTTTATTAAGATTGTTGTCCTCTTTGTGGAAAAAGTCCAAAGGAATTGGTTCATGATAAGCGTTTTTAGATGCAAAGAAGTCCGCAAAAATATTTGCTTGAATTTGAGGGGTTGTGTAATATATCTATTATTAACTTGTAGAATATTATACTTGGGTTCTATTTTCTTAGTATTAGAGAGCTTTTTCAGAATATTAAAAAAATATCTTTGGATTAGAAACATTATTGCAAATATTATCCCAATACAATCTTTTGGCATTTTTATATGAAATCTGAGTTTACTAGCGTATTGTTTGTATTTGATCCATAATTGCGGAGAAATGCTACGGATAGCCTTTTTTTCTGAACTTTTTTAATTTATAAAAATTATGGCAAGTACCATTCCACCATGGAGGAAAGATTTGTTAGAAATTGGAACAACTCTGGTATTACTGTAAATAATTTTTGAAATTGTATCAGTAAAATTATCTATATTTTCCTCTGGGTTGCTTAATATAATCTGCACTTCATTTTTCACCCTTTGCCAGTCAATTTTTTGATTAACCTTTTACTGGGTCTTATTAATGAAAACTCGGTAATTACTGGAGAATGGTCACTGTCAAAGAAACAATCTGAAACGTAACAGTTAGTATGTCCATAGAGACTCGAGGAGCAAATTGTGAGATCAATTAAAGAAGTTTTACTCGTGGAATTTCTATAAGAAGGAACAGTTGTGTTTAGAAGTATTGAATTAGAATCAGTCAACCAGTCAATAAAAATATTACTATTCCTTGAGCTATGATCCGATCCCCACATCGGGTGTGTGATGCAGGTTAAAATCGCCAAAAATGAAGAAAGGATCTTTTAATGATTCAAAAAAAGATTTTATTAAGTTAATATTTAGTCCACGTGGTGCGTAGATATTTATAACATAAAAAGAAATATCTTCAATATATATTTTGACAATAAGTATTTTTAAATCGTCTATTTGTGATATCTGTAGAGGGATTTGTTGAGCAGAAACGTTTAAAGGTACAGCTATTATCAAGCCACCTCCTGATCTATTTTGTCTATCTTTTCTGAAAATCTTTTCCCTGGTAAATTAAATGTATCTTCACTGGTTAAAAAGGTTTCTTGAAAAATCAAGATATCTACTTGAGAAAAGGGAGGGATATTTAACCATATGTTTTTATTTTTTAAGCTTCTACAGTTCCATTGTAAAAAGTTCATAAAAAGGGGGAAAATTATTTCACTGAATTTTCAAAAATTTCCTCCTTTTGAGGAAAAAAAAATTATATATGTATATAGATATTTATATATTTGTAGTAAAATACTGAATGAGAAGATATATACAAAAATCAAGAACATATATACAGTATTTTTTTTTATCCGAGTTCAGTGTTAGGTCTTCCACTATTCCCAGAAAAAACTTGAACTGGACTTATGGATGTATTTAACATGTCGGATGCTCTTTTCTTCCTGCCTGGGGAGAAGAACGCTTAATCGAATCCACTATGCTACATACTTGAGAGAGCATTGTTTCCAGTGATTTTTGTAAAATTTCCATTAGGAATGCCGTTTGTTTTTCCACAACTGTTTGGAAAGCAGTCATCATTTTCTCAAACTTCTTGTCTATTAACTCTTGTATGTTATTTTCTTGAGATTTAGATTTAAGTACTGTCGAAAGATTTTCGGAATTAGATGCACGAAATCGTCGTCGCGCCTCACTTAATGTTACGTGCTGTCTACATTTTTAATTCCATAATTTGTTTTTCTGCTAAGAACGAAGAACAGAGAGAAAAAAATTTGCCGGATGATTACCCTTACAGTTTATGCAGTTCGCATTGACAGTGCACTCTCCTGAGTGAGAAGAACCACAATTACAACATATAGCTGGACTCTGACAAAATCGAGATGGATGAGAAAAACTGAAACATTTGGTGCATTGTCTAGGTTTGTCAATGAATAATTGAATCTTATGATTGATAAACCAAAGCTTAACATTATCTGGTAATACAGTTCCAAGTATGGTTATCAGAACGGGGGATATTTCAGGATTTGTACCTGATTTTATAAATCTGCGAATCTCTACAATCTCAAAATTATCACTGTCTTGTAATTCCGCAGATAATTCTTCCAATGATACATTAGTAGGAATTTCCTATAGTAAGAAGCGGGATGTAATACCCTTTCATATGACACTTGCATTAACCGAAATATTGAATAATTGATCTAAAGATAGAATTTGTATTGCACATATTGGATCCGAGGTGGCAAAACGTAATTTTCCATTTCTAGTGAATGACATATTAAAAATTTGATCAAATTTGGGGATTTTACTTTTTATCTCCATATATAACAACTGTGGGTTTATTTTGGGGATAGATGACGGTTTTTGTTTATTTTCTAAAAACATATTTATCTCAGATATTTTTCTTTGACCGGCTCGTAAGACGAGTTCCTTTATAGACATAGGAGTACGAAAGTATTTTGCATTCCCTGCGTCCATGCTATCTTCCATCTGTATTTTTATTTGTTTTTTAACATGGGATAGTCAGACTTTCAAAGACTCACCTTGAGTCTATTTGCGTTCATAAAAGAAAAAAAAAGAATGCTTTCCAAGTCCTTGTAAGAATATAAACTTAAAGAAAAAAAATTTCACCAATTTCAGAAGCAAGAACAGAGTATAATTCACGAATGTCTTCTTCGTTTCTTCCACCACCGAACACCACGTTCAAAACATATGTCCATTCTTGCTATTGGAATGTCAGCTACTAACAAATTCAAAATCTCATTTTGTTACAAGCTTATTTTATTGAACAGCCAAAATAAAGATAAGTATGTGTATTCTTTTATGAATAACAATTCATAACTTCAAAAAACATTTCTACTAATTTGAAACAATTAATGATAGGAAAAATGAATAATTATGAGATTTACATACCTTTTTGCACTCTTCTCTGTTGACTGGTAGGTGAATGAAATCAGGCAAGAGGGATGCTATGGCTTCACTAACTCGGTGCACTACTCGACATACAGTCGGCTGGCTGACATCGAACAAGTCAGCAATTGCTAACTGCATATATGCAACAGCGTAAAATCGCAGAGCAATCAGAACTTGCTCCACTGGATTTAGGGCATTATTACATGGGGTTTTGCCCTCTAATTTATCTTCAATTAGCAAAGTTAATTTTGCGACACTTTCTTTTGTCAGTCGGAATCTTCTCTGAAACTCATAATCGTCCAATTCCTCGAACAAATTACTTCTTTCAACTAATTTTCTGACTTTTCTGGTTTCCAGTTTTTCTAAAAAATCTAATTGAGTAACAGTGGAAACTTTCCGAATGGTATTCATCGTAAACTAAAAATATATCCAAACTCAAACTACTTCAAAACTTGCACGAAAACGCAATCACTCAAAAATCGCTTACTGCGCATGTGCGGTTAAAACTAACCCAGCTGTGACGCTGGGTAAGGATTTTTTAACTTGCACCGGAGTTAAGTTATTAACTTGAGATGGTGAATAACGTTTTCGACGAAACCCCGGTTTCCTTCCTCTACCGGCGGTCAGGTTAGCGGTGAATTTGGGGGTTAGCCAGGGAAAGTAAGGAGTCCTTCGTGACAGGAATACTTAAAAGTTGTGTGCTAAAGTTCAAAGGAGGATTAAAATTTAGGCAATTCACCCATTAACCGCTAAAGAAATTGCAACCTATCACTGTTTTCTAATTGCTTGTATTTTTATGAGAAAACAAATCATATTTCACTGAAAAATTGTGTATATGTTTCAATTAAGTATGACAAAAGTTTCTGAATATGTTGGCCACACTGCATTCTTTTCCCTTAGAAGCGCGGTTAATTTTTCAGAATTACTCAGTTTAAGAAGTATTCGTCTAAAACAGGGGTGTCCAACTCAAATGACCTTGTGGGGCACTTCGGAAAAACATTATACTCCCTGGGGCCGCACATAGAAATATGTAAATTTATGTCAGATTTGGAGACAAAAAAAACATTTATTGGAGTGAAAATATAAAACAAAATGAATTATTATTATTATTTTTAATGTATACACAGACATAGGTAATATAATAATGTTTACATAATATAATAATGCAATGATCAAATATAGTTTAAAATATTACAGTGTGTGTTACCATTTTCTTGAAAACTACGGAGTTACTTTTGAATTGATCTTTTGGTACTCATTTTTAAAATTTCATTGAGCTGTTATTCTCAAACGATTTAGTTTACATAGCCCTTTATCTTTACCGTCCTGGATTTTTTTTAAGCTTTAAAAAACATCTCTGACTGCCTCTTGCTTTTTGGGCACTCCCAAACAGAAAAGGAGAAAAATGAAAGTCGTACACACAGAGAATCATATACCATCCATCGTAATAGATATGCATAATGCAATTCGGAATTTATTAAAAAAGTTATTTATTATAGTCAAATCAAGTGTAACTGTTTGATTAAATATAAATCTATTTTAATCTAAAGGACGTTTCTATTATCAAAGAGGATTTGTTTTAAAACAAAAAAACAGGTAAAAGGCAAATATATTGTAGATTTATATATATATATATATATATATATATATATATATATATATATATATATATATATATATAAATTTCCCCTCAAGTAAATTTCAAAATGAAAAAACTTTAAAAAGCTGATATTTAAACATTTTAAAATAGTCGGTGGGCCGCAATTTACGTACTGGAGGGGTGCGCGTTGGACACCCCTGGCCTAAGAAATATAGCTTCTACAGTCCTGTAATTGCATAAACTAGGATGTCGCAAAAACTTAAGCGATTTGAAATTATGAAAGTTTCCTCTAGTTCCTGTTATACTGTGCTCTAATTGGTGGAATTCCAATCTAAGGAAAATCCTTTTCTACAAAGAATTTGTGTGTAAATTAAAATAAAGATGGCGCTAGTATATTGAATTCTTGAGGTAAAGGTCTATGCATAAAATGCTTCTTTTTAAAAAATTTGTCCATTATTATTTATTAAAAATCTATTTCAAGTGGCATTATGAAAACCAAATAATTAAATGAATAATGTGCTATTCTTGTCAAATTGTGCTTGAGTCGAAGAAGATACAATTTTAAAATATGCACGAAATAAACTTAATTAAGTATTAAAATTTGAAGGGAAAAAATCGCTGAATCTACTTGAACCTACTAGCTTTTTTGTTTTAAAAAATAGTATTAAAAATATGTAATCCAGTAATTTCTAATTTAAGATAATTTAACAAAATTTACATATATTATATTCTAGGTTATAAATTCTTCTTTTTAAATACCACTTTAAAAGTAAAATTTATTTGTATTGTTATATATACTGGGCACATTTACCTGCCGCTCTGCTTTATTCAACTTGCACTCCACCAAGCGTGTAGGGCTCCCTACACGGTGATTAACGGTAATTATTAAGTCTGAGGTATCTAGACTGCGCCAGCAGTCTTCTGCCCTCTATCTGGAACTGCGATGTTCGTTGTGTTGAAACTTTGTTGGAGGGGTGGGCGTGACTTCGAGAGAGATCCAATATGATTGGCTGAAACCAGTTTCTGTGGTGTGGCTTTGAGATGGAATGGAAGTGAGCTCTTGGAATTGATTGCATGATCTTGATATTTTAAAAAGAATTAAAAGTTAAATATGGAAGAGTAAATTAAATTTAAAATAAAAGTAATAAGGGAAAAATTTTAGGTTGATTATAATGAGTAAAAATTAAAATGATAAAGTTTAAACTTTATCCATAATTGCTTCTGCGAGAAGGCAGTTTTTTTCTTCATCTGAGTTAGCTTTTTAAATTTAGTGAGTAGATCTAGGATTTTGGGATTTTTCTTGACTAAATTAGAAATTATTTGGAAGAGTTCTAATACTTGAGTTAAGTCTGAGGTGTTATTACTATCTTTACTAAGGAATCCATGGGGGAATCTTCTTTTTTTTTTGTCATCGATAGGAATCTGATTGGGGACTTCGCCGCTAACAACGTTAGCGAAGGAAATTCCCTCTTTAATCCATTTAGAGGCGAAATTTCGCTTTTTCTTGGGGTCTCCGAAAGGGGTTCCTTTTTTCGGCTGGGGGCATTTGGGGCATTTAGTGTAGCATGCCGAGTGACCGTAGTCTTGGCAGTTGATGCAGAATGGATTTTCCTGTCTTTCTTTAATTAGGCAGTTTCTCGTGGCATGGTTCTTTCCACATTTTAAGCACCTTGGTTGCATGTGACAGTTTGCGGCGGTATGATAAAAGTTATTACAGTTGAAGCATTGGGTTATTCCTCTAACGAGGTAACCCTCAACTCTCACTTGCAAATAACTTTGGTGAGTTAAGTCGAAAATTTTGCTATTGTGCGCGTTTCTCGGGAGAATTACTAAGAAAAATGGGAGGGGTTTTTTGGTTCTTTTAGAAGTAAGCTGAGTACAGCTTTCAATTTTGAAACCTACATCTGCTAGGTCGCTAGCTATATCTTCGGTTTTAGAGGAGTTGGGGAGGCCTTTAATTACTGCTTTAATGGGCTTATTTTTTTTAACATCAATGACGTAAAATTCAAAATCTATGCCAGTTTTTAAAAATTGAATGAGGGATCTGCGTTCCTCATGATCATTAGAGAACATTTTTACAACATCACCAACGATTCTGTTGCGGAGATTTGGGAATTTATTTATTATAAGTTTCATCTGATCACGGAAAATTATCTTTTATTTTAAGCATTACTGGGTAGGGGGTTTAGTCGGGGAGTAATTGTTTCGGAAATTACATTTTCATTCGTAGGGAGTGGATGCTCGACATCCTGTTCGAGATCGGAAAAGTTATTTTTTGTTTCTATCGGGTCCTGGGTAGAAATGGGGGAGACGGGCCGAGCCGTCTTTTTCGGAAAAATAAATTCCTCCGAGGATTCCTTAGTTCTATTTTTTCGCTTTTTATTTTGTTTTTCTTCTTGACATTATGATTAGTTTTATCCAAAGTGGATTCACTAACGTTAGAATCCTCAACAATCGGGGGAATTTTATGCTCTTTGCAATCATCTCTTGTACATGGGGGAAGGGTTTTGAGCTCACTTACCAATTCGTCTTTTTTCTTGGCCAAGTCGTAAGAAGTCATCTGGTAGAGTTCAAGGAAGGAGTTCTTCGTGCTTGGTGTACGTACACCTTCTAAGATAGAGCTATGCATGGCTGAGATGCTGTGAACAGTATCCCTGAGTTTTTCGCAGGCTGCGACTTTTGATTGTCGCGTCGGTGAGAAATCCATAAAATCGCTGATATCGCTGATATCGCTCATGATTGTAAAAAGGTCGTGGAGCTCACTGGTGCGTGGTCTCCGTAAAATCGAAAGTGGCTCCCTTCACACCAAACTACTCCGATTTATTCACCATCAAACTTGTCTGATCGACCAGGATTCGGCTCATAATTTCCCGCTGAAAACGGTTAAGGACTCGACGAAACTAAACCATTTCACGTTGTTGTACCTGTATTTCAAAATCCCTGAAAAAATTGCAATACAATTTCCTCTAAGAATTGTGCACATTGCCGTTTATAAAGAATTCGTGCGTTTATAAAATTGATTATTTTTATTACAGCTGACATTACACTGGAAAATATTTTTAAACTATATGCTTCGCTCATAAAACTTGCTGGTGTATTATGCAATGAAATTCAATCAGAGAATGTGAAATATTTTGCTTAAGATACTGAGTAAATCCAAATTTTTTCCCTTCCATACCAGGTGCACCGTCTGTGCTTACAGAAACTATTTCTTGAAGCTCAATATCCATTTCTATACATGCAATATCAAATACTTTAAATATATCCAGACCTGTACACTTCCTTTCAACGTTATTAGTTTTATAAAATCTTCTTTCATTATATATTTCCAAACTTATACCAAGCAGAAACTACTAAATGTGAATAACCCCAAATTTTTTTTTTTTTTCTTATTCTATTACTCGATCATTAATTATATTGGGATTTATAGGTAACTCATTTATACGCTTTATAATCAAGTTTTTTTTTTTTTTTAAATCAGCAAACAATGTAGGACTACATTCTAATAGCGCTTTTTTTTTTTACAAATTCTCCTTCTGGATGAGGTGTCTCGCGGCGAGCAGTTCTTAGAATCTAGCAGCTGTACTCTTATTTTTTGGAACCAAAAAACTTTTTAAAACACTGCTTTGAGAAAAATTCTCTTTTTTTCTTCTGTAAAAAAATACGTTTTTCTTTCTTCATCTGTTAACACGCCGAGATTATAATGCAACTTTTCACACACACGAAATGTCTTTTCACATTATATGTACGTGAAGTCACTTTTTCATTAAAAATTACAGTGGTGACGAAAATTGTGGACACTTTTTTTTAAATTGTTAGGTTTTTTAAGTTTGTATACTTACAGAACATTTTACGTTGCACAAAATGCTAAGTTTTTTATGTCATTTTAAAGGAAATTTAATACTGAATTCAATACAAAAAACAAAATTCAAATATTTTTAACACATAAAAAGTTATATTGTAATAACTGTCCACATACATTAGATACTGATGATAACAGTGAGTTATCAGAACTTAGTGAGGTTGCTTTTCATCTTTATTACAACTTCACATCGATGTTTCATTGATCTGAAATTGGTTTTAAGCTCTTCCTTAGTAGTAACATCATGCAAGGAAACAATTACATCCATAATTAGTTATTTTTTATTTCATGGTTACCTCACTCGGACAATAGTTTTCTAACGGTGTCGCAAGTTTTCGGTAGGATTGAGGTCAGGACTGTGTGTTTTCTGGTCAGGATAACAATGATATTTAGTCGAAAAGCAATGACCTCAAATAAAAGAGTAGATTGGACACATGTGTGACGAGAAAGTGGTATTTCCTTTGTTAAAATTACATAACAGGTGGATAGTTTAGTGACTACATCTGGAGAGTGAGAGTTTTGTTTAAGATGTCATGATACAAATTTAATTAAAAAAAAAGCAGGAAGTGGCCGAAAAAGGTGCACCATATCTGTTAATGACAGAAAAACGAAAATACTATGTTTTAGAGATAAAAGAATTTCATGGACATCCATCAGAAGTGATTTGAGTGATGCTAATGTTTCTGTCAGTTCAAAAACAATCAGGAGTAGATAAGCAGATGTAAGATTAAAAGGTAGAATTCCTCGAAAAAGCCGTTTCTCAACTAAGAACACCGCTTAAAGGGACTAGAGTGGTCAATACAACATATTAATTGGACAAATGATTATTGGTCACGTTATATAGAGAGACGAAACTAAAATATCGTTATTCGGTAGTAATAGCCTAAAATATGAAAGACGTAAAATAGCAAAAACGGTACATCCTGACTGCATCCAGACAACTATAAAGTACCCACATAGTTTTATCACTTAGTCATGAATATCGGCAGATAGTATCGGTCACCTTCATATCATCGATGGGACACTGAATGTCATAAAATATATTGACACCATTCTAGAACCCAAACTTCTGCCTTCCATCAGGGATCTATTCACCAACAATGCTTCATTTATTTTTGAGCAAGATTCTGCTCATTGTCACACAGTAAAGTAATTGAAAGACTGGTACCATTCTAAGATCATTGAGTTGTTAACTTAGCCTGGAAACAGTTTTGACCTCAATCCTATCAAACACTTGTGACATAATCTGGAAACTCTTGTCCGAATGAGATAACCATGAAATAAAAAAGAATTAATTAAGGATATAATTGTTTCCTGACATCATGTAATAACTAAGGAAGAGCTTAAAACTATTTTCAGCTCAATGAAACACTGATGTGAAGCTGTAATAAAGAATAAAGGCAACCTCACTAAGTTCTGATAACTCACTGCTATCATCAGTATCTAATGTATGTCGACAGTCATAATAGCATAACGTTTTATGCGCTACAAATATTTTAATTTTGTATTTTTTCTGTATTGAAATCAGTAATAAATTTCCTTTAAAATAACATAAGAAACTTAGCATTTTGTGCAACGTAAAATGTTCTGTAAGTATACAAACTTAAAAAACCTAACAATTTTAAAAAAGTGTCCCCAATTTTGGCCACCACTGTACACATCTAACCATTTAACTCCTTTCAATCACACAATATCTATCAAACCATTTAACTTGATATGTATGTTTGTATGGCTTGCATGGCTAGTTTTTAAGTTTTTTAGCCACTGACATAGTATAGAGCTACATTATAAAATATTTGTAATTAGAACAAAATAATTTTTTAGAAGACATTTTGGGTTAGCATACCTAATATACTTACATATTAATACATATTACTTTTAAATGCGTTGGAAATGGAAGCCTCTAAGTTCGACGCTGGTACAGGTGCGCCTTAAATTGCGAGCCAAAAATTACTAGCATCGAGAATAACAGATATGCGCATGGCGCCTCACAGGGTGAAACAGAGAGGGGACGATACAAATGGTACAGAAATCTTTTTCTATAGACATAACTGAACATAATCTTACAAAAGTCCATTTTGTCCGAAAAAAGGGCTTTAAATATGTTTATTTGCTCTGGTTTGTTGATTTTTTTACCAAACAAAATATGAGTAAAATTATACATTTTATTTGATATTCTCTAAACACTTTTGCTTTATTTCAAATACTACGAAGGTGAGTCGGAAAATAAGTTTCCCCTGTCGATTGTGGTCATATTTGTGTATGAAAGTAAAAAAAAATAGAATGAGACATTAAAGATAAGACATAACTTTATTTTTCAATGTAAAAACCAAGAATATTGAGGCATTTTTCATACTGCTTGATAAGCTTCAGAAATCCCCCAGGAAAAATTCAGGGCTTTGCATACGGAACAAGCGTTTAAAGGCTTGTTTGAATTCAGCATTGCTTCCATAGCGACTTCAGGCGAGATTTTTCGTCAAAGCCGGAAACAGATGAAAGTCACTTGGTGCGAGATCAGGACTGTTATACAGGCGCTCCAAACCAACAGTTGCAATAAGGTTTTGCGTTGCCTTCGACGAGTGTGGACTCGCATTATCATCCAATAACAGAACGCCAGATTTGAAAAGCCCTGGTTGCTTTTTCCGAATCGTCCCCTTCAATTTCGACAGAGTGTCACAGTACCTACCGCGTACCATTGATGGTTCCAACCTTCAAAAAGTCCGCGCAAAAGTAAATGCTTCTTCCGTATGCAAAGCCCTGAATTGCTCTGGGAAGGCTTTTTGAAGCTTATCGAGCGGTATGACAAATGTCTCAATGTACTTGATACTTACGTAGAAAAATAAAGTTATGTCTTATCTTTAATGTCTCATTTTATTTTTTGACTTTCATCCACAACTGTGATCACAGTCGACAGGGAAAATCTTATTTTCTGACTCACCCTCGTACATACTTTCATATACATTTGTTGTCATTTGGAACTGTAATGATAAAACTGAAGGTTATAGACAGCATTTAAATTGCTTTTTGTGCCAATGCAGTGCTTGGCAAAATATAAATAGAATATAAATAATCCATACAAAGTAGAAAATCTAAATAAACCCGCGTAAGCAAACAAGGGGTTGTCCAGCAATCATGGGTCAGTTAAGAAGCTGGCTTGGGTCAGTGCCTGATCCATGGGTCATAGGTTCGCCATCTTTGTACTAGAACTATAGAAATGAAATTTGGTATGCATGTTTGTTTTGCTGAATTGAAATCCGTTAAGAACGAGTCTTACGGAAATTGAGTCTATAATGGTTACTGGGTTAATTGCTAAAAAAATTCCGTTTTTAAACTTCTCGATTTAGACTTCAAATTTTGCAAGAGCACGTTTATTTTTTTGAGTAGAGATCCAGTAGAAATAGATTTTGCGGAAATCTACTTTGAGACTGAGTTATGAGAGCTTAAAAGATAATCCTACTTCTCAATTATAGAAATTATTATTTAGAAATTCTCTCCTTTTTAAATCAAGAACGGAGAGTTGTACGAATATTTTTCAATACAATCGAATTCTTAATGCTAGGACTTAGATATCAATAATCAGTTAAAGTATCATTATTAAGCCTACAAAAAAAAATAAATAGACAAATATTTATCAAGTTTTGTAACAACGTTATTGTTACAAAAATGACTGAAGTTGGCATCTAAAACTGATTTTCAGCCAAACTGACCAAACCGGGTATGCATTTTTACAACAATGTAGACGAATTGTGCTTTTTATCGTTTTTAAATGATATCTTTTTAAATAATTGTAATTTCGAAATTTAAATAGCCAAAAAATGGATTCCGCAGATCATTCATATTGATCTTTTGTTACCATCGGCGTGTTTTTTCATTCAGCGATTCGTGTGAAGATAGCCTCACATAAATAGGTATGTTTGTTTATCAACGATTTTAAAAACACGTAACCCAAAATAAGCATTTGTTTAAATAGCTAACTGTAAGATTTTTTGATTTATTATTTAACGAAAACGGAAATAAAATAATATTTTTTAAAAAATATTAAAATTGCTTTGCTTTTCATTATTTATTACTAAATTAATTATTTAATACTAAACTTGTACATTCTTGTGAATAAAATTGGATTATTAAAGCTGTATTGTTTTTATTATTCATTACAAAATTAATTTTTTAATAATAAAATCGAAGATTGTCTGGGTTTTTTTAAAAATAAAATTGAGAGAATTAGCTTTGAGAATTATTAATCGAAAGTAGAAATTTTAAAAAAAGATCTTATCCCGGGGGAAAAAGTGTTATACTTGAAGAAGCCAGTGCAACGCCGGGCCATGCAGCTAGTTTAGACATTAAAATCATTTATATAGTGAATTATACATTATTATAAAAAATATTGAGCAAGCAATACAAAAATTGACATTGAAACAAAAAAATTTCTTCTGAAGTAATTAACAAAGAAATAGGCACTTAAGAGTATTTGGCACCTTTTAAACAATTTTTTTAAAAAAAATTATGCATGCAAAAGCTGTATTTTAGAACTTCATATAATGTCTCTATTGAAAAAAATGATGCGAGATGAAATTTGTACATAGTGTTTACACAATTTTAAAATTTTTTTTAAAGATATATGGAAAATTTTAAAATAATACTCCTTTTGTGTGTATTCATTGGTTTTTCGACCTTAAATATTTTTACAATATTTCTAAGAATGTTTCAAACAACTTTAGGGATCGATTTTACAAAAACATAATTAGTTTTGGAGAATGATAATAAAATATTAATACGTATGTAATAAAATTCAAGAAAAAAGCCAAAATGTCCTATGTTTTAATTTTACATATTATTTCAATCTGTAACAACTACATTTAAACCCTGCCTTCCCTTGATGATTAGTGGAAGCCTGGGGGCACCACCTGTTCTTTAGGGAAGCGGAAACTCGTTCCCCTCGCTCTTGGGCTCTGGATCGCTACCGGGAAAAGAGGTGTACACGTGGAGTCAGGGAAAGCCTGTTTCCCTCCTTTTAGTCCTTAAGCCATTTTCTGTAACAATAATGGATGTGTGTTGTTTTGTTGTTTTATTTAAGTGACCCCTTGTGTTGTGGAACGTAAGAACATTAAATAGTATTTGTTCCAGTAATGAAAAGACTTCTTCATTTCAACACAATGAATACACGACATGGGGGATTGTCATAAATCCATATATTTTATAAGCAATCCCTTTTTAGAGAGAATTAATTGCATAAAACTCAAGGGAAATGTTAAAAAAAAATCCTGCCATATAGCAAAATTTTTAAAATGTTTGCTTCACATAATATTGAAATATTATATTTTTATGGGAAACATATGATGCATAAGAACAGTTACGATAAAATTATTTATACCATATGTCTTAATTAAAAAGTTTTACATGCACACACACATTTCAAGATAAATAAAAATGGCATAAATATAATATTTCAGAAATATCTTGCTTTATTTGTAACACCTTTTTCTTTATTTGAAAAATGATATTTAGATCACACATTTTTAGGGTGCCAAGTCCTCTTAAGCTGATATTTTTTAAAACAAAAAGGACATTTATAGTAAAATTTTAAACATTTTAAGAATGTTCATTAATTTTTATTAAAACATGTTGTTCATTTGTGGCATCTTGAATTACAAAGTACGTTGCTTTTTTTACATGCACATCTTTTTGCTTTACATTGTATTTTTGACTGTTCACAGGAACACTTCTTAAATCCTTAACCTTCAAATAAGGATAATTTTTTTGCAATTGCACGCAGACTTAGGTTAATCCGTGGAACTTTTTCGGTAAATGTTGTAGTAGCAATTTGAAGAACGTTTCTTGGAAGCCAATCTTTAATCATTTCAACTGAGCAGTGGTGCACACAAGGGGGTCCTGGGGTCCGACCCCCAATGCCCTGAATTTTTTTTTCCGATTGATTGTAATTCTAAGTATGTAGTACGTAAAATTTAATTAATTACTTGCTATTAATGATTAATTTTATTAATCAATGCTAATTATTTATTCAAAAACTAGTTTTTTACTGTGTTTTGTTCCTGAAAATCGACAAAATCAAAAAGAGCATGATACAGGAATGGTGAACTTTCAACCCAGGACCCCCCCTTGAAAAATTCCTGTGTGCGCCACTGCAACTGAGGTACCAATTTGATACAAATTATTTTTTGTATCTAAAACTATCTCCACAATGTTATTTCCATCTAATGGGCCTCTATCAACTTTTAGGTACATTTACCAGAACTGTGGAATCCACTGACAAGTCTAAATTTCTTCAAAGAAACTTCTTTCACTTTTTCAGCAGATCTTTTCAGGTGTTTTGCCGCATTTTCTCTTTGATATTTAACGTTCTCTTCTTTTTGGCATAAATAGTATAAAATTTTTGATCCATATCCTTCTTCTCCTACTGCATTTCCGCATATTGCGTGCACCTGATTTTTACAAATGGCACATGAATAGGCTCCAGTAGATTCCATTCCGCAAAAAACACAACATGCTTTACTGTTTTGGACAGCTGTTTTCCCTTCTGATGCAAGTAACACTACAGATGTTTTAACTGTTGAATCAGGAGTTGAAGTAGAGTTGTTAACTGTTTCGAGTTGTCCCGTTGTCGATAAAGAAAAGGATTTAATTTTGTGTAAATCTAAATTTAAAGCCTTTTTGGTGAGTAAATCAGCTGCGAGTAGATTATATGACACTGAAGTGTTGTTGTTCGTTGATTTCACCATTGATACGTCATAAGAAATTGAAGCAGTGTCATTAATTAATTCAGTTGCTAGCATTTCATTTGCAACAATAGTATTATTAACTTTTTTACAGGAAATTTGTACTTACCAAGTTGATCTATCTTTGTTTGACCTATGTTAATTGTTAAATGTGCCTTTATTTATAATCACTGATGCTTTAGCAACAGGAGATATTATTGCGTCTAGCATCATAATTATTACTAGATCCTTTTTAAAAATGACAGTCCATATGTCCTGAAGCTCCTCTGTATTTAAACACACTACTAATTCTGGAAACGATGTAAATGATTTCTTTTTTCGAATTCTTCCTTGGAAATAATGCTTGCTTGGATTGAGCGTTGTAAGTGTTCATTTTCTAATCTTTGCAGTCTCTGCTCAGGACATTCACGAGCAGGATTTCAGAGTTAGAAAGATATGGGGAAATCTGTATAAAAATAGTTGGCACAGCAAAATTTTGTAGTCTGAAACGCTTTAAGGGCACACATATTTTCTCTCCAGTCTTTTCATTGTAAGCTTTGGTGTATCTTCGTATTGCATCATCCGAAAAGTGTAATTCACAAACCTATAAAATTATATATATATATATATATATTGTTTTGCATCAACAAAAAAAAATATTTGTTAGAATTAACAAAAATTTCTCTGATAATTTGATTTTTTTTTTTTTTTTTAAATGAAGTTATGAAGTTAACGAATTGGGAGGTTAACGCTGAGTCATGTTTATCTGTTTTCAGCTTACTTTTACAGCTTTATTTTTTCTTACTCTTAAAGTCATCCTAATAGTTCAAAAATCAGCAAGTTTTTTTTTTTTTTTTTTTGTTGTTGTTGTGTGAATGTGTTTTGCATTTTGTATCTCACATCATATTAATATACAAAATATACAATAAATGGTTGCTTATGTCCATATTTACATTGACTACGAGCTATATATCATAATGGGTTTTCTTTGCAAACAAACTATTAATACTTAAGGTACATCCGTTGATTCTACGAAAAGGTATTTGGTAAATGACACAAAAATAAAGCAGCAATAGCAAAAACACTAGACAGTTTTTGTTTCACTAACAATGCTTGTTTGGGCTCATTTTTTTTTAAAAATTTTTTATTAGGTCTACGAAATATTTATCTCATAAACAAAAAAAACAAAAAAAAAACACCTTTATCATTATACATAAATAAAAATGAATTGCCAATGTTTAAGAAACTCACATGAAGAAAAAGAAAGGAGTACATTTTCAAAGGTCTTATCGAACAACCTATTATAGTTATTTGTAGACTTTTAAAATAAAGATATTATTACAATTTCCGGAAATAGAATAAAATTTAAAAAACTTACTTTCGAATACTTTGATGGAGCAAAATCTTTTCTTGAAATGGCTTGTATCCATTTATTTCGAAGAAAGTCCTCCTTTGGGAATTCAAACATTTGTCGTATCCCAGTATCTTTATAATTGCTATTGCAATTCGGTTCAAATCATTTTTTTTTTATGATCTTATCCAAAATCGTCACAAATGAATTGAAAATCTGCAATAAAAATGTAGA
Organism: Trichonephila clavipes; assembly: GCA_019973935.1. NCBI lineage: Eukaryota > Metazoa > Arthropoda > Arachnida > Araneae > Nephilidae > Trichonephila > Trichonephila clavipes. Next base: position 52,583 of record BMAU01019263.1, read on the forward strand.
AAGCAGCGAACCGTACAAGAGCAACAATCAAAATGGCGTAGGCGAGTAAAGTGAACTTCAAATCAGGCGGGGTTTCTATACCTACTATATGTGACGTCACAAGCCTCTCTCGTTTCAGTTGCCAGGCCTTGGAGGTGTTGGTTAGGCTCCCTTCACACCAAACGACTCCGATTCATTCACCATCAAACTTGTCTGATCGACCAGAATTCGGCTTCGTAATTTCCCGCTCAAATAAGCAAAGATTCGCTTATCGCATGCACACCAAACAAAACCGATTCAATCCGCCGTCATTCTGACTTACGTGTGATTCGGCATGTCAGATTTTCTTCCGTGATTCACCAGCAGCCGGGAAATATTTCTTAAAGAAAAAGTGAATTTAAACAAACAGAGTGTTTATTTTTATTGTTTTTTTTTATTTTTAGTGATTATATCACATAAAGTTTCTATTAAAGAAGCTAATTTAAGATATTTAAAGATTTTAATGTTCTTGTTAGGGTTAGCATGAGTTTGTTTTTATGTTAATAGATGGCGCTTATATTTTTGTGTGGTATTTATTCATAGTATTCTTTTTCATTATGTAAACTAACTCAAGTTCTTGTCGCAGAGTGTGTAGGCTGTATTTTATTCCTGCTAATCTTGCGCAAATAACAAAATTAATTTTGCATGTATTATTTTATTCAATTTTAGAAATTTAAAAAGTTTATTCCTTACTTTTTAATACTTTAAAACAGAATGCGTTGGGTTTTTTGGGAGGGGAGGGAATATTCATAAGGATGTTTGAAACAGCTTCAGAGATCAATTTGATAAAAATTTATTCAATTTTGGGAGAGAAAAAAATTTAAATATTTATAAGAATGCTAAAATGAAACAAAACACCGATATTGTTGATAATTTTAATTTTTTAAAAAGATTTCATTTTATTACTATATATACTATATGAAACAAACAAAATGTAAATGGTATGTAAAATTTTTAATTCATTAATGTATTAGCAATTTTTAGATACATAATAAAAAAAAATAGTTATTATATACTACAAAAGCTATAGTATATAACAACATTTGAAATGCCTTTTAAAAACGTTAGATATATTATTTGTAAAAGTAATTGCATTATAATATAGTTACAATATATATTTATTATTTGTTACTACTTTTCAGACTATAATTACATTTGGTACTAACAGGCAAAATATAAAAAAATAAATAAATAAAACCGTTTTTTTTATATTTTTTGTTTTATGTATTTCAACTTCAAAATAAATGAAAATACAGTTGTGAAATTAATAGCTTGAAACGTTAATCGTCTTAAAATATTAAAAACAGCATCCATGTTTGACAGCAACTGATGGAAGAATGATTGACCCGTGGCGGTGTGAAGGCAAATCTCTGTTCATTCAGAATCGCTGTGAATTGGAAAGATTGCTACAGACTCGGAATCGTTTGGTGTGAAGGGAGCATTAGAGTGGCATGGTTAAGGCCGGTTGCTATGAAAAATTCACTTATTCAATGTATTAAAAATTTGGTGGGAAATTCATAGTCATGAACTTAAACATATATCGTGTTATTAATAGTTTCTCTATCGGTGTTGTACGGAATTCTTTTTAATTTGGAATGGTTACAGATTGTGATAACTGACAACAGTGGAGTAGCGATAGTTGTATGGGGGGAACGAGTTTTTAACTACCTTTCATATCTTACAAGGGAAAAACATTCGAAGAAAATGTATCTTTTTAAGACGATTTAGAGGTTGGCTACTTTGTAGTGAAAACAAACATGGATTAGTAATTGTTTGATTTATCACGAAAGTGCTGTATTTAAAAAATACCAATAAACAGGAATCTTTTAATGACACTTTTCCTCGAAGATCTCTTTCAAGAGATGATAAATAGGCTTTCTTGAAAAATCTTTGCAACAGCAAGAGTGTTTTGTCAGTGATATTGTCGCAGGGAAACGAAATTAAGTCTTTCGTCATATCCCTAAAGGAGATGATAAAATAAGATGTTAAAATAATGTCTCTTTGAGTTCTTTTCCCTGTTGTAAGTGAATTAATAAAATCCCCTAACTGTTTTCGTGAAATGATGAAATGAACAAGTCAGCCATTTTTTAAAGATATGGGGTTTATATTTAGGCAGTCTTCCATGTTATTCCTATGGGGATGTAGATTTTTAAACCTGCCACTTTTTTGGTGCTGGGGGACTGATATTTGGAGAATCGCAATAACTTTTATTATGGCTCAGATCTGCTGGGACGTTTCCCCGGTGCATTCCCCCTCTACAGTTTTTTGGGTAACACCTCAACATCCGAGCCTCACAGTCCATTCGGATCGGACTCATTCTTTTGGCTTGAGTGGTAAAAGTCAGAAAGCTTTGAAACTTGCAATCTTTTTTATTTATAAAAATGAAGTTAAAACATTTTAATACCTTCAGATCGTTTTTTAAAATAGAAATTTTAATGGTTTGTTAGTTATTTACCGATGTAATTAATTTCCCATAAATTATCGAAAACTTTTAGTGATAAAAGTACACTAAATCGTGGTGAGGAGAGGGGCTGGATTTTAGAATGATGAAATATAAAACCGTTCCTTGATATGCAAACAAAAAATGTTATAGTAATTTTAAGTGTTCTTTGAATGCAGCACTTCTATCAAAACAAATATGTTTGAACTTTTTTTTTTGCCACACAAGCCAAAAGAAAAACAAAAACCAACATTAAGTAATTTACGAGTTTAATTTTCTCCATGCTATCGCTTAACTCTGTGCAGAAGTCTTTAACACTGGTTTAAGAATTGAGAAAATTACGTACATTGCCATCTGGTGAGTATTTATAAAATCAACCGAAAAAGAAAAGGAAACATGATTCATTTACGATTTATACCCATTATTCTACTGATTTAATATATGAAAAGAATCAATAAACTGTGTAGCCTGGAATATATATTTGTCCTCAGTTCCAGCCTGGCGGATGCCAAGCTTCTACTTCAGTTCTGATGTGCTCCTAAAAGAAGGGAGAAAAACGAAAAACGCCTCAGTCGTTGAGCCGACCTTTAGGCAGAGAGAAACTGGTTGGGGGGGAAAGAAACGCGAAGCGTTTCGGAGTTCGGAAAGAGAATTTCTCGAACTGGATTGGGGGGAAAGAAACGTTTCGTTGAATCGTTTTGAAGAACCATAGGGTGAATTTTTCTGCTGATGAATCATGCTGTTTGGAAGAGATGTTACTCTGCAGTGATGGATATTTTTTTCTTAAAACGAAGGTGAAATGTTCGCTGAACTGTGAGGCATACGGTGGGTGGATGGGGGAGATTTCGAAAATAATTTTGCGAGTTGATAGTGGGGTTGTTGTGATATCTGCATTCCAAAAACTTTGATAAAAAATCGCAACTGAATTTTGAATTCTTATGAAAAATGTTTGTACATATTACGTGTACAGGTCCATCTGCCTGTGGAAAGAGACATTTAAAGGCGATGAGAGAAAACGTGTCAGTTATTAACAGTTTATTCAAAGTCTTTCAATTACCTTTGTAAATAAATTCTTTTCACAACTCAGGGATCCTTTTTAATAATCTACGCATAAATTAATTGTCTGTTACCACTTTACTTTAGATCAGTTACGAGTAAATTTGCGAATGCCATTCAGAATCCGAAAGGCATCGTCGGAACTATGGAACCGTTACTCTATAAGTGAATTGTAAAATGCAAACTTGCCATGAAAAGTTTAACTAGTCCATGTGATAATAAAGGGGAAAATTAATATGAACATATTGAACTTTTATTAAATTTCATAAATACCACTTTTTATTATCTTGATGTTTTTGTTAAATAATTTCCAAAAAGCTCCAGGAGTTGAGATCATATTTCATAGGATCGTTTCTATAGTATGATTGCAAAGTTCGTTCGTCGAACTTTTGACAAACCAACCGTGATGATGTGTCATGGGGTTTCTTCCTGAGCGTGAATACGACTCGAAGTTTCTCTTCGGAGTGCCTTAAGTCATTGATGATCGCACTTTTCGCCATTGCGGTGAAGGGCTGGAAGTTACTTGATCTGAGCGGTTTTTTCTGAAAAGCAAAAGAAATGTCGCATTTAATAAATAGAGCCTTAACGACAATTTTTTTTTTTTTTTACAATGCACGCCTGCTAACTATGAATTATAATCCTAAAGAAAGTGTAGAAGCTACTTATTGCGATAATATGAGGTGGGTGCATTTGTAATTAAAATTAGCTTAATACAGGTCGCTTACATTATAACGGTTCCGTAATTGTGATGCCCATCGGATCTGCGCTGCATTCGCAAATTTACTGGTAATTGATTATTGAAATCAACATACGCATAAATGTGATTCCTTAGTTGATAAGATTTTTTTTAACATTCTAAATAAAAACTGATAACTTTTCAATTACTTTAAATGTCTCTTTCTGCACGCAGATGGCGCTGCATACATGGAATTTTATACAAAAATTTACGTCAGTATTACTTTTTAGAATTCAAAGTTCTTTATCACTGAAATTCGGTTTTTTTTTCTTTATCCAAGTTTTTGAAATACAGCTGCACAGTTTATTCACTCATTTCGTTTCATATTAAATCAATAGAATGATGGGTATAAATTGTAAATGCTTCTTTTTTTCAGTGAATTTTACAAATGCCACTCACCAGATGGCAGTGTACGTAACTTTCTCGATTTTTAAGGTATCCGATTATTTCCGACAACTTTCTTTTTTAAATCGAAATATGGGGACATTTGAGGGGCTATTATATATTTATTAAGTGCATTTTAAGGGGTGAGATAAAATTAAGATTAATAAAATGGGAAAAAATTACATAAAACGGGGCCCACTCACTAGAAAATGTTTATGCACAAATTCCAATTTTCTATTTTGATGGGTAACATTGCTATTAATTTTTGAAATAAACTTTTCGATGAGAGATTTTCAATTTTTGCAAAAACTAGAGCTAGCAAAAAAATATATCGCTAATAAAATGAATACACGAAATTAAGCAAGTTCAATCATTTACCATGGAAATTTTTCCCTTTCCTCATAAGGATTGCGTTTCCTGATGATACTAGTTGGGGGGTCTTTGGGAAACTGGATTTTATGAAATCCGCCGTCCCATATCGAAAGTAGTTGAATCATTAAAAAGTGGTAGTTGGAAATTCTAATGCACATAATGTAACTATAGTTCACTATTGTTCTTAAAAATCTATTGTCCGAAATGTTCAAAATGTTTAATCATGAGTTCGTTTGCTGTCTTGGGTGAAATAGTAGAGAGTCTTGAGAGTTCGTTGTGGCTCGCGAGGAGCCGTGCTTTCCTTAGCAGTGTGGTTGGAGCATGATGATTAATGGGGTGACATCGGAGGTGAAGCGCTTGTCCGGAGGAGTGACGTCATCTCGTAGAGGAGCGGGCTGTCAGTCTTGATGGATGGCCTTTCTGTCGTTGTCGATCCAGTTGTGTGAAAGAGGGCACTTCTATTGGATGTTAGCAGAAAGTGAGAATCCTCTCTAATGGCTGTGCCGAAGGTTGTGCAGAAATTAGTGGGGGAAAGATTGAATATTTCCTGATAGATGCATTGAATATAGGATTGATGGGAGTTTAGAGTAAATTAGAGTTTAATGAAAATTTAGAGAAAAGTAGATTAAAATTTAGTAAGAGGGGGTTCATTCGCCGATTGGTGAATGAACATTTAAATAAATTAAGGCGGATTGTAGGAGTCTAGGAGAATTCTCCTAGGTCTTGAGTATCCAGAGGGGTGTAATTTTCTAGATTGATGATGTTGGTATTATTGATGTTGGGGAGATTGTCATAAAAATTTTTGGCTAAGTCTTGTATATGTTTTTTAAAAGGAGGTATTTTGATGGCTCTGTAAATATTTTCGTTTGAGTTGTATCTGCATGCTCTTACGATACATCGGATGATAGAATTTTGTGCAGTTTCTAGGATTTTTATGTTTGTGTTAGCTGCATAGCCCCATATGGGACATCCGTAGCTCAGAATTGGACGCAAAACGGCCGTATAGAGAAGTACAATCTTATTGTATAGATACATATTGGAATTCCGGCAAATTAAGGGGTAGAGTTTCTTTAATGCGATCCGGAATTTATCGCGCGCATAAAGAATATGAGGCTTCCATGTGAGGGTTTTGTCAAAAGTAATTCCAAGGTACTTGGTTGTTTGAGACCAGCGTAGTGGTGTGGAATATAGAGTGGGCGGCGCAATTGGTGGTTTGCGAGCTTTAGTGAATAACACCGCAACGGTTTTATCCACGTTGATTTTAATTTTCCAGTCATTGAAGTATTTTTCGAGTAGGGCCAGGTGTTTGTTTAGTGCAATTGTGACTGATTTTGTATTTTTGTAAGTGGCTGAGATCGCAGTGTCATCAGCATATAGATTAATCATAGTGCGTGGGTGTGAAGGTATATCATTAACGTAAATGTTGAATAACACAGGTCCCAAAGGGAACCCTGTGTTACCCCAATGTTGACGCGGTGTGTAATTGAGAGCGTGTCGTTCACTCTGACTTTGTATTTCCTGTTAGTGAGGTATGAGTACAGAATATGAATAATAGCAGGTGGAAAATTATACGTAATAAGTTTATAAATGAGTCCGTCTATCCAGACACGGTCAAATGCCTTTTGGATATCCAGGAAGACAGCACCAGTGGTCCTGCCTCTCTGAAATCCTGAGGAAATTTTTCCGTTAATCTGAGTAGCGGGTGGTAAGTAGAAAGTTGTTGAGTGAATCCAAACTGGTTAGGGTTTAAAAGTTAGTGCTATAGATGTGATTTTTGATTCTATTTAAAATTATGTGCTCAGCAATTTTGCTGAGCGAAGATAATAGAGAGATTGGCCGGTAGGCATCTGGAGAGAATTTTTGTTTTTCCAGGCTTGTGAATTGGAAAAACAATTGCAACTTTCCATTCAGTTGGAAAGTGCCTGAGTAATAAAATTTTATTAATAATGTAGGTAAAAATTAAGATAATTTTAAAAGGAAAGTTTTTAATCATTTTATTGGTGATATTATCGATTCCAGGTGCTTTGGAGTTTTTAGTTTTTTTCATATAGTCACAGATCTCGTCTGGGTCTGTGGGAGAGATAGGAGATGAAGGTGGAGTAGAGAAAATCTTGTTAGTGTATTAGTGACGTCAGAGTCTATGTTGGTAGTGTGCTTCCCTGGTCTTTTATTTTCCGTGTAATTGTCTATGAAAGTGTTTGCAATTAAGTTGGCCTTCTGTTCATCGTTGCTAGCGATGCCATTGGGTCCGGTTAAATTTGGAATGTCTGAGCGTTTTTTGCGAAAGTATTTTTGCATGCGCCAGAGACTGTTATCTTGGGTTTCAAGTGATTCGAGTTTGGCGTTCCAAGTGTTTTGTGCGTGTATCCTGATTTCTTTTTTAATTAATTTTGAAGTCTGTTGGCTTCAGTTTTGTGTAGTGGATTTAGTGTCTGTTGGTATAATTTCCTGGCCCTATTTTTACAAGTTATTAGATAGTTGATGTGTTGTGGCGTGTAGCTGTGTCGGGTGTTTTTAATTGGCTTGGAAGCTAAGTTGTGGGCGGAGCTAACCGTATCCGCGAACTTTGCTACTTTTTCTTCTAACGTAGATTCACTGTTGATTTTAGCATAGTCGAAGAGTTTAATTTCATTTTTGAGATTTTTCTGAAAGCAGACCAACAGGTGGTAATTGCTCTAGGATTATCTTTATGGATGGGGTAGCAATATTAAAGTTTAACATGACAGGGTTGTGGTCTGACGAAAGGTCGTTTATGGATACAATATTGTAGGGGTAGTTGAAGTTACTAATTATTGCGAAATCAAGAGTATTCGAGGAGTTGTATCCATATCTGGTTGGAGATTTGGGAAAAGCAATTTCTAGGTTATTGTCGTCAGTAAAGTCTTTTAATCGAATGCCTCTCTGGGAGAGTTTTTGGAGCAATTCCATGCACTGTGTGTGGCGTTAAAATCGCCAAAAATCACACAGTTACTGTTGGCCTGAATGAGAGCCTCAATATCAACAGTGAATAAGTTTTTATCAGATCTAGGGGGAATATAAATACAAGTAATTGAGAAGTTGCTAATATTCGGGGGAGTAATAGTTACGGTGGTAGCTTCTATATGATGCAGAGTGGGGATGGGGGAGAAATGCGGAATAGATTTTTTAATAAAAATTATTGTACCACCGAGAGTAGGAGTAGTTCCGTTCGAGATGCGGTCGTTCCTGTAACATGTATAATTTGAAATGTTTATGTTGAGGGTGGGTTTCAAACGTGTTTCTTGGATTAGTAAGATGTCGGGATCGTACTTCTCTATAAAAATTTTTAATTCTGAGATTTTGCTTAGTAGGCCGTTTGCGTTCCAAGAACACAAACTCAGGCCGCTTATTTGGTGTCTATTCATCGTAGTCATCTAGAAGAGCCTCTACTAAGGCGCGTATTTCCTTCTTTCGTTGAGATTTATTTTTATTGGCATTGGATGGTTGAGGGGGTGTTAGATGAGAAGTCTATACTATTAATTTGTTGAACAAGTAGTGATAGAGCTTGAATAGTTTGAGTTAGTGTTTGGGTTATGAGACCCATACATTCGTTTTTAGCATTACTGGTTTTTTGTTGCTTTGCAATGTGAGTTGTTGCGGCCTGAGTTTGTGCTGTTATTGTAGTAGGAACCTGACCGATTCGTGGTGCCATCTGTTGGGGGGTGGGAGCGGTATTCTTATTCTTTTCCTGTTGGGCTGCTGCTTGCGCAAAAAGATACGTTTGGGCGGACTAGACTGTTAACTATTGTAGTGTAATTTGGTTTTTATTGTTGCTCCTTTGCGTGGTTTGGGGTATAGTGGACATTTTGAGTAATTGGCCATGTGGCCATATGCTTCACAATTCACGCAGTGCATAGTTTCGACCCTATCGATCTCGCATTTTTTCACTTGTTTGATGGGGTTCCCCACATTTAAGACATTTAGGTTTTATATGGCAATTGCTTGCCGTGTGATTGAATTGTTGGCATTTATAGCATTGGGTCACCCCTTTGCTATCGTAGCCCTCTACTGTAACGTTTAAAAATGAAAGTTTATCTAGCTTAAAAATATTAGCGTTGGTCATGTTTCTTGGTAAGGATACCAAGAATACTGGGAGTGGTTGATTAGTTATTTTTCCAATTAGCTGGGAAACCCGATCAACGGTGAATCCCAGATCGATTAGGTCTTTTTTCTATATCTTCAGGTTTTGCTTTTTTGGGTAGTCCTTTAATTACTACCTTGATAGGTCTTTCTGCTTTAAGTTTAATAGAGTAGAATTGATATTGGATTTTTTGAGAAATGCAAGAAGTTCATGGTATTGATCGTGTGTGTCGCAATATAATTTAAAATATTCTCCGGTCATTTTGCTACGAATTTTTGGCATGAAGTTGTTTATCACTCTCATTTGCTCTCGGAAGTCTAAAGTTATTTTTAGCATTACTGGTGGGGGAGGTTCTTCGTGAGATCGGCTGATTTATTAACGGTGGCATTGGTTGTGGGTTTTTCTTGTTATTTACAGCGTTAGCATTGTTGACAGACGTTGCGGTCGAGGTTCCTTCTACGGGATCGATTTCAGAGTCATGAATTTCGAGGGCGTTGAATTTGTTGGAGAGATTGATTTTAAAATTTTGATCAGTAGCCAGTGGAGTATTTTGGTTTTTAGAAAGTTTACGGTTGGGTGGGGGAAGCAAATTCAGATTCATTGTCTTTTCTTTTGAGTGAGGCAGTTTTCGGTAGAGTAGGAGATTCGTTATGATTATTTTGGTGGGAGTATTTAAAGGAGTGTGGTGTTCTGCACAAGCGGGGGTTATCACAGCTGGGAAGAGAGGAAAACTCACTTACCGTTAGTGCGTTGAGGGCGGTGTAGTTGTCGAGTCTTTGGAGGTGTTCTTTCATGATATGGCAGTCTTCGTCGTTTAATCCATGAAGCTTGAGGGATCTCATGTTAGCCTTGATGTTCTCGATGGTGATAGTGTAGTATTTGATGTTTCTTGCCAGTATCTTCATTTGCTCACAGTTGGTGAGGTGTGGAGTTCGGGGCGGGAGTCATCTTGAGGTAAAGGCGGTTCATTTTCCATAGGGTGTCGATCGTCATTGTTATCCATTCCATTAGTCAATTCAGTATCCAAGTCCATAGCCGGGGTCAAATCCAAAATTTCAGTCATGGTATTTTTTTTTTTTGATTTAGGTAAATCAAGAAGGCAGAAGTTTGCGTGAGGCTCTAAAAGAGCTCAAAGCGATACTGAAGTGGCGCAATCAGCACGCTGGCACTGTGCACCGGAAGTATCAAAAACTCACAATTGATTCTAGAATCTCGTAAGGAGTATAAAAATCAGTATCAGTATCTTTTGAATCTTCCTCTCATAAAATGATGTTTCCTGATGATTTCGATCTTTCATTTTTAAATATAATTTTTATTCGTATCAAAACCAATTAAAAGTGGTGCAAATAAAAAAGAACTATAAAATCGTCTACAGCAGTGATACTGAAACTGCGACCCGGGAGATTTTTTTGAATGAACGACATAGCCCATTGCACTAAGAAATTCAATTATTGGAAAACAATGTACAAAAACCGATCAGGAAATTCTATCAATCAAGCAATCAAATGTATTAATTTTGCTATCAATTTGTTTTTCTTAATTGTAGAATAAAAGCAAGAGGCTTGGTCATAGGTGAAAAACGTAGAAATTATCCCATATCTCAGTAAAAATTCATAGTAAATTTTGCGGGTGTGTTTGATAGAAAAAAGTAATATAGTATTAAAATAAAAGCCAAAAATCAGTTTTATAGCATTTTGATCAATTTTGTTTGTCAATGTTGCTTGTGCTTTTTCCATTATCCACATGTTGCGGCACGGATTAAATACCAGTCGTATGTATGCGGCCCGCGTGAAATAAGCATCATGTGTATGTGGCCCGGCTGAAAAAGGTTGAGTATCACTGGTCTACAGGATGCTGTTTTACAGGATCCATGTTTTATTCTGAATTCAGAGAAATTTTCAGTCGCTTACGATATCAGCGTCTTCTGGTGGATTTCGACTTATTTAACACTCTAATGCTATTATGAACAATGATAAGTGCACATAGAAAATAATTGTATTTCCAAGTATGTTAGTAATAAGTCACTTGACATGTCAATTATTTTGAAGAGATTGTCATTTGTAAGACAACAAATAATATTTTAACATAAAATCACTTGTTTACACAGAGTTCCCTATAATCCACTTTTAAAAATAAAAGTAATCAACAGTGCTTATAGTATGCATAATATTTATTGCAATCCCATTAAATTACGTATTTTACGTAGTGTTTATACTACGGATCAGAAAATAATGATCATTCTAAATATGTTTATCTATATTTTAGTGTTTTTCCTGTACAAGGTAAGTAGAAACTTTAACAAAAAGAATTTAAACTATTTGAGTTACAGTGGGTTCAATTCATGTGAAGTCATAGTTACATGATAGTGAAAGCCACGTGAATCTAGCCAATCAATTAAAAAAAAACATGCTACGTCATAGTCACACTATAAAAACTATCTAGTGTTTCCAGCTCTTCAGTTAGTTCCAGACATAGGGCTGAAGACTGCTGGCGCAGTCTAGATACCTCAGACTTTAAAAATCAGCGCAAAAAAATCATCGCAGCTCTTCAGTTCACGCGCTCCGGTGTTGCCAAGTTTAGCTCTTTGCAGAAACTTTCTCTTAAAAAGTACATATGCATACAACATGCGTTTTATTTAATAGTAAAAAATCTTTTTGAACAAATTTTTTTCCTCAACCTTTAAACATCTTTACCCAAATCTAAAATTTGAAATTTTATTGCAGTTTTACCAATAGAACAACAAGTACAATTAGTTTAATGTTTGTTTTGAATTCAATGGAAAACATGTGTTCGTTTTTGTCATGTAACTTCATGAATTGAGCCCATAGTTCTTAACTTATTATTTATGCGCTGCTTTTCGTGTAATAGGGATTACAAATGCCAATTTCTCAAAATCTCATCATCTAGAACAGCGGTTGCCAAACTTTTTGACCTCACAGACCAGTAAATTCTTAATTGAAATCCCGCGGACTGCTAATAGAATTTTATAACTTTTCATGTATTGTTTTGAAGTGAATTGTGCTACAATGCATCATAAAACATAACATAACGAGATGAGTAATTTTATTTCCAATTTTTAGGGGACCAGCGGAATTTCTCATTGACCACCACTTTGGCGACCTTTGATCTAGAAGATAAAGATACTGAGAAGAATAATGCATCATTTTCCTTATCGTTTCCAGTGCAATTTGATTATATTGTAGGTTTTTTTTTTTTTTTTTTTTTTTTTTGGAATACCGTATAATTACTGTTAACAAATTAAGTACTTTTTCTTCAGACAGTTATTTTGATTTTACTTCAAGAATTTTTTACTCAGAATGATTATTTTTAACCAGTAAAAATGTTAAATTTGAATATTTTCAAAAAACTGAAGCATAGGTGGGGATGTAAGCGTTTATTTAAAACGAATCCAACATCTAATTATTTCCAAATCTACTCGCAAGTTTGTTCTCTCAGGTTCTTTTTACATTATGTCTTTCTTACTGGTAAGGATAATTATGGTAATTTTGGACTTGCATAGACTCCCCGCAAAAATGAAAAAAAAAAAAAAAGGACGTTTACCTTTAGTTACTTATTTAACAAAAAAATAATTAATATTTCTATATAAACTAAAAGCCTAAATATATTTAATACGAATCAAATGATTCTTAGAAAATAGGTTTGAAAATTAGTTATGAAATATAATCCTATAAAAGGTGGTACATTTGTAATTCAAATTAACTTTTTACAGGTCGCTTACATTATAACGGTTCCGTAATTGGAGAAGTAAACGCATCAGACTTGAATTACCATGTAATAAATTGGAGAAAAGAGCCCGACAGAGCGACGTACCAACAAAGTGTACGTATACATTGTCTACCCATAACCGTATTTCTAATACTCGTCTATTTCACTGCTTATGACACAGAGTGAAGTACGAAAGCTGTAATGGATGACTTCCCCCCATTTTGTATGTAACTCGCTTTTTCTCTGACTAGGTATATTTTGAAAATACTTGAAACTCTTAAGTGAAGAGTTCCCGAAGTTTTTTTGCAGATGTGAGGAATACTGACAAGAAAAGTCATGTTTAATAAAGCTATGCAGGTGTATATTTTCCATTGTAGCCCGCAATGAAAAAAAATGGAGAGTCGGATGAAAGGTAAAACTGAAGCAATTTTTTTTTAAAATTTTAGCCCAATTTTTTAATTGTGGAAAGAAAAGTTCAAGTAAGCAGAATCCACTTTAAAGTAGTACTATGGGCCAGAAAATGATGTTTTGTATCTTTTTAAAAATATTCTACATGTGTACATTTATTTTATTAGCATTATAAAACTACCTACCCATGTTTTCAAAATTTATTGATTTGGTACCTTTAACCAATGCTTTTCAACTATGGCAAGCTTCAATATAACTTAATTACTGCAGTAGATGACTATTCAGCGCGAAGGTTGAAAAGCGCTTGTGTGTGTGTATCTATAAATACCATCTTCATTCAGAAAAGTATTTTTTATTAGCTTAATTTGGGGGTGTCGAACTCGCGGCTCACGGCGAACATTTTTGCGGCCGGACAGAATATCAGCATACAATAATATATGATAAAATATCAAAATTTCTCTCGAAACAGAAAAGATAATAGCAGAGAAGAGATGTTAAGTGTCAGGATGTAAGTAATACGTTTTTCTTGATCTTTTAATATATGTTTATTTTTATATATATATATATATATATATATATATATATATATATATATATATATATATATATATATAATGTCGAGCTCATCTCTCCTGTCCACATCTTGATTTGCTTCGATTTGAAAAAGGACGATGTCCTAATAGACCCTCTTCTGTTTTTAGACTTGATTTTTTTGTATTCATGGAGATTTTCAAGCATTGCTACTAGCAATCTGGGATTAGAAGCAACAACAACAATAATGTGTATTATTCACTTAATTATTGTTTTTTTTCTGCGGCCTACTTAAAATTCTTAGTAACTTTGTATTGTTTGGCCCAAGTCAGCCTTTGAGTTTGTGTGTGTGACATCCTTGGTTCATGTATTTATTTCATCAATTATTATTTGCTGCTTTCTAGTTTATATTAAAAAAAATTAATGTCCAAATAAATATTCAAGTAAAAACTTTTTTTTTTTTTGTAAATAAGATATGCTTTGCCCTCTCGCTGCGCAACCCACGATATTCACGGGCAAGGTACAAGTAGCAGAGTTGATCAAGTTTGATTAGATTTTATAATAAATTTTTATAAGAAAAATATGATATGACATACATAGGTATGCATGTTTATGATACTTATATCAGAATTTTTATATGTTGGAAAAACACCTCGAATAAACTGTAGTTTTTAAAAAATATTTACATTAATATTTTTCTAAATTTAAATCAGAAAAATATTATACGGTGATAATTTTATATGGGTATTTGTGAATAATTATATTTAATTTCTAATGAAAATTACGGCATAAGAAATCAAATATTTCATTTTTTTCATAATCTTTTACTTAAAGTTTGATATTATGTACTCTAATTATAAATATATATATATATATATATATATATATATATATATATATATATATATATATATATATATATAAAAAAGAAATATGTATTATTTATCAAAAATAAAAATAATAGATAAAGAACATAACAAGAAATATATCAATATATATATATATATATATATATATATATATATATATATATATATATATTGATTAAAGCGAGTTATTGTTAGTAACTCTTTACATTTACTAAATATTTCTCTTAAAAACCTTGCAGTGATTTCATTTAAAGGGATAACTTACAAACTTTACTATGTCAAAAATAAAAATCTCTGTGACCTGATTTATAAATATCCAAAGCTATAAGAGGAATCGAGAACTAAAAAAGATGTTTACAGTAATGATCTAACTTCATGCAATAGATGGCGCCAGGAGTGGGTGAGTTGAGTTCAACTTTTGATGCCTTAGGGTGCGAGCTCTAGATGCTTGTTTTTTTCATAACTGTTAGTTTAGCTGAATGGCTTCAGTGTTCCTGTTTCCCGCAGGGAAACTTAACCTCCAATCGCCTTGGATGAGGATAGCTTTGATGAAGTGAAACTGATTTATATATATTCAAGGTTATAAGGGAATGTAAAATTAAAAAAGATGTTTACAGTAATGATGTTCTAATTTCATGCAATTGATGGCGCTTGGAGCGTTTGTGTAAGATTTAACTTTCGCCTTTGGGTGCGAGCTTTAAACACTTGTAGAAAAAACTACTCCACCCACGTAGAGAATTTAGGAAGCACTGACCGCCTCGTCACCACGGAATTTTAACCATGCATAGCGCTAGGTTCCTGATGTCTTATTTTGACTTAACCAATTGACGTCGAAAAGAAATCTCTAGTTATAATATATCTGCTGGAAGTTTCGAGATCTATGCAAAATAAAAACATGTTTAACATTTTTACTTAAATCATAAAAAAACTTTCAAAAAGTGGTGCAATTACGGAGGAGAGTGCTTCAAGTATCTTTGTGAACAGTTTCCTGGTCTATTTGATGCTAAGCTGAAAGAGGGCATCTTTGTTGGGCCTGACATAAGAAAACTTTTAAAAGATAAAACTTTTGTCACTAAAATGGAAATGAAAGAAAAAAATGCCGGGAATATTCAGTTAAACTTGTTGTAACAGGCTTTCTTGGAAACAAAAAAGATCCAAACTGCAAAGCTTTAGTTGCTGAATTGTTATAAATCTACAAAATATTGGGCTGTAAAACATAGAGTGTAAAAGTCCATTTCCTCCACTCACATCCGGACTACTTTCCAGACAATCTTGGGGCTGTAAGTGAGGAACAAGGAGAACGTTTCCATCAGGATATAAAAGAAATGGAGCGCAGATACCAAGGTCGTTGGAATGTCAACATGATGGTAGACTACTGTTGGATGTTAAAACGGGAAAATTCACAAGAACACAGTCGAAAAAGTACTAAAGAAGCTTCGGTGGGAAAAGAAAACGTTTTTACAAAGACTTATAATAGCATTTTCAACACATATGTATCACTATTATTCTTATTTAAGCTATTTATCTTTTTTTTTTCTGTCTTTTAGTTTAAGTTAACAAAATAAAAACAAATCCAAAATTTTCGTTTTTTGTACTTTTTTCAAATATTTACCTTTATTTTGTAGGCAAGGCATACGTGATAGAAAAAATCCACGTCAGTTTTGAAATCAGCGCAAATAACTAAATAAAGATCAGTTAATAAAATCAAAACAATTTTAAAAAAAGATTTTTTGCAGACCTGTGTAATTACTCTTGTGAAATTGGAACCTGATCCAATAAAACAATCAAAGTAATCTGGTGTGATTAGACCCAGACTTTAATGGCCAACGGCGGGATGATTAGCACTAAAGAAATATCTGCTCTCTGAAATGTAAATCAGTGGTTCTTTTGGTTATTTATGTATCACACATATCAGATAGTAGTGACGCTGAATTCGATGACGCGATTTCGGTCGATCCAAGAAATCTATTTGTCTTTCCGTGCCGTTGTTTCTCTAGACCAGTGGTCTTCAAACTCAAGGAACCCCTAGAAGTTGAAGGTGTTTTCATGGTAACCCTAGAACTAGAAAGTGCTTTCGTGGAATCCCACACACATACTTAGAAAAAATATATCTCAAAATAATATTTAAAGTAGATCAACATGTTAGAGGTACTTTATGTAAAAGCAATTAAAAAGTATTGCATTTATAAATAAGAATTCTAATCAAATTTTTTAATCTAATTAATTTAATAGTAATATTAATTTGAGATCCAAGTATCACCTACCCAAGCATTATATTTAGTAACCACTGCCGTACTTAACATAGAATATGTTATGTTGCTTCCTCTTCATTATAGATGGGGTTTTTTCCCTCAAAAATGCAAAAAAGGTGAATTTTCCATTAGAAAACTATTTAGTTTTGCAAGACATTGTGCTAACTAACGAGTATAAAATTATCTCTTGGAACCCAAGATAGTAAACAATAGAATACTCAAAATCTAGCAGGAAGTCAATATATAAAGATAAATTTTGCTTTAATATCCTTTTACTATATTATAATAAAAGTTTAAAAAGTATTGCAAAGTCAATATATTACATATAACTCAAATTTTCGTTTTTAATGAACAGGTGGAGATTTAGATACTTGTAACTATACAAACATCAGAGAACGTGAATCCATATTTATAAGTTTCTTTTAGGGTTTTTTATTGTGACTCATGGAACCATTGGGTATGCCTTGTGGAACCCCAGGGTTCCGTGAAACACAGTTTGAAGACTACTGCTTTAGACTTTAATTGTTCTTCTAATAGTGAGCACATCTACTTTTAAAAACATCAACTAATAATTCCATAATATCGAGCCAAACATCAAGGGATTCTTTGCTTAGACCAGGGGTATTCAACATTTTTTTTTCTCCTTGGCCAGTGCTTCTCAAACTTTCATTATTGGCGACCCAATTTAAAATCTTAATTTTTATCGCGACCCTCTTACACAATAATAATGCGCTTTGGCGCTAAAACTACAATACGATCTCAATTATAAACCGTATTAATTAACAAGATAAGTTTTATATATATATATAATTTTGTATTTGTTACTTTTAAGTAATAGGATAATTATTGTTATTTTTCTCTTCTCTAATTTTTAAATTGGAACAGATTGCGAAAATGATATATAATTAAATTTTATTTCCTTCCTCCATCATCCATTTCTAAAAGTATAAATGCCATTAGAAAAGGTGTCTCGTCCAGAGGTGGTGAACCTTTATGGATCATTGTGCCATTTTTTCTAAAAAAGTGTATAATGAGATGTAGACGTGCCGTCAAAAAATTTTCAGTTGTGATGATTGGAAAAATACTAAAACTAAATATTACTAATTCATAACTCATTATTTACTACGAAACATACTTTTTGTTCTGTATAGTTGTAAATGTTTTAGCTATACGTGTAATTCAAATTAAAGTAACATTTGTGTGACTTCTGTTGTTGCAGATTGGATGACAAATAACTTTTATTAGGATAGTAAGATGTTACTCTTAGTATAGATTGCATGCTCAATTTGAGTCATCTGTGCCAAACAGTTTCTAAGTAATTACTTTTTCTGTGGCTCACTTATTTGACAAGAGGATTTGTGATTCAAAGTGCCATTTTACAGACGATGTTCTGCACACCACTATTCCAATGCATAAAACACACATGGCACGTTTACTAATAATGCCATGTTTCTCGGTCCACCAAATTTGTTACACTTACTGTCTTGCAATTTTTGTTATTTTACAGAACTAGTCATATTAAATAAGTTAAAAATCGTAAATATAACACAAATAGACTTTAAAATACAGTTGTGTAAACGAAATTAATTATGCCATGCGTATAAAAGCTTTACATCATAAGCAACTGTTGTCCACGACGTAACTAATGCAAGACAATAACAAACGAGGGTGCTCACTACCACGGGACCGATCACTCACTTTTGTTCGTAATACTACATAGGGAACTTTGTTTTGAAATAAAATGCAAACCATTTTTATCACTGGCGTACCGAAAATATTGTGTCGCGTGCCATTAATGGCACGCGTGCCACTGGTTCGCCACCCCTGGTCTGGTATATTTTGCTCTCTCTCATATCCATCACATTTGGCATTAGTATTGAAAGCGAGAACACTTCAAAATGTTTTAACCCGGGAAAGCAGGCACACATTCGATTCTAACGTTTATAGTTGCGAGATTTGACTAAGTCACCCCAATGTTGTTGTTTTTTTTACAATTAATTTTTATTGTACACGATAAAAATCCCAATTCCAGTTAATAGTTTTACTAACCAGCGATCACTCGCTTGGGGTGCTCTGTACACCACAACGGCAAGAAAAGTCTCCTACGATTCTAAAATGATTGCGCAGAACCACGATTTTTGTTGTAGCTGCCCATTTTAGGTCATTGAACCTTCAGGCCTGATGTAATCAATCTAACGAGGACGATTGGAATGTTACGACCTTGAAAAGTTTATCTGGGGTGCTAACACCCCGCGAGTAATTGAGTTATATTTTCGTACTCAAGGCATCTACGGAAGAGTACGTTTTACTCTTTCCGTTTTTCAAATATATTTTAATATGTGTGCATGCATATTTTATTTAAATTTTCAATAAATATGGTATAAAAATAATATAATTCTATAAAATAATTATAAAATATAATTTTTTTAAGAACATTTTCAAAAGTTTTTCCAGTAAATATGTGAAAAACTCCATGGGAAAATAGAGAAAAAGCGACTTCGTCATCTATTAGATACTGTATCAACAGATTGTCAAGATGATCTAAGTAAATTTGACGACTGCGTAATTTCAGAACCAAATTTGGAAAGATGAAACTTGAAATTGTGAATTTTTATAATACAGAGGCGGTGTTGATACCACTGATGAGAGAGAGAGAGAGAGAAAGGTGCAGTATATATGATGTATCGGGAATATGTTACCTTTGGCCATTAATGCTTCCATTGTCTATCATCTGATTCTTTCTAAAAAAATGAGACTTTCGAGATTATTAGAGGAGATTAGAATGGATCTTGTGCAGCCACAGTGGGATATGAGATCGGGTCTCTCAGACTTTAACAATACACACAAAAGAAGCTTTACTGGCACAGAATATATTAAAAAGAGCATTAATCCACCCAAAAAAAGGGACGTTGCACTGTTTTTCCACGGGTAAAAGATGTAAAAATTATTTGTATTTGTCTTCAATGTAAGAAAATATGGGCTTAAAGCATGTGACTACAGTCTGCTCTGAATGTTTGAAAAATGAATTAAATATTTGTTTTCTATATACTTTCTGCTATCCTTAACATCAATTGCAAATTAAGTGTTTTACTGGTATACAGGTTTTACTTGTGCTTTTTTTTTTGAAAAAAATTCAAAATAAGTATTTTAAAATGAAAATTTTGTAGTTTTAGTTTAAAATAATTTTAGTCCCCTTTGTATGCAATAAATTTAATAATTTAATGCCTATAATATAAAAAACATCTTGTCCTTTATAAATATGTATCATATTTGACTTAATTTTATTTTCATAATTAATTACACGTGTTAAAAGTTTGGGATGTTCTCTACTCCCCGCGAGTAGCGACGGTAGAAAAACAGGCGCGAATGACCGCGGGCTAAGAGAAAATGTACTTACCTACTTTCAACGACATTTCCTTTATTCTTTGATAATTTGAGACATTACAGGAATGACATTTGGAAGCAAAACCGTCATATTTTGTTCAAATTATTGTAGTTAGCTGTCCTTCGATTTTGAGCCCTGTTCGACCGCTTCCGTGTTAAAAGTGCATTCAACTTAAAATATGGATGTTAGTTGTAAAAAATGAATTGTGTTAAACGCCTACTTCATCATGCTTTACATGTTTCAGAACACCCGAAAAAATAAATTTTAGCCAAATAATTCTTCAAGGACAGAACTAATCATACCAATAAGTTCTAAGGTTAAACGATGAAAATGTTGATGACTGAGGCAAATCTGCTTCCTGTGTGAAAGTCTGAGAGTAAGTCTTCCCTTTCTTTCAACAGCTAATGAACAGCATTTCAATATTAATAACAGTGGTGTATTTTTTTATCTTGCTATAATTTTTCTCTGGGTCTGGGTTTTTTTTTTCTGAAAAAGTAGTATTTTAGGATTAAAAAGAAAACACGCGTATTAAAAAAGTGTTTCATTGTGGGATTACAGCAAATCAAACAAAACGTTTTTTTGTTTAATTATAGGATCAAATAGTTAATGGACGTATCAAAGTGGAAACTTTTATTTTTGGTGTAGAAATATCGCCATCTGATATATATAAATTATATCAGTGTAAATGCGTAATTTTTATGTGTCAGAAAGTATTTTGTTTACTTCGCCCCAGTAAATTAATTTTTAAACCTTTTATTTTCAATATGGTCGCGCCCCCTTTGTAGGGTTATCACTCTCCCAAAGGGGGGAGGCAACCTACACTTTGAGAAACGCTGTGCTAAGCTGCATACATATGTCAGCTATTTCACGTGGCCACATACATATGCTAGTTATTTTACGTTGGCCGTAACTTGAGGATAAATAGGGGAGAGGGGGAGGGGAAGAAATGCTTTAAGACCAAGATAACATTGGAAATTTAAAACATGGAAAATTGATTGAAATATTATAACACCTGTATTATTTTTTTTTATTTTGTCACTAACACTAAATAAGAAGCCTTAACCCTTTAAAGGGCAGTGGCTAATACGTCTAGCCACATATTAAATTTTTTTTTCAAAGCGGCTGTTGGATATTTAGTCTATCTATATGCCTTAATTGAAGCTAAAACGCACCTTTTTTGGCATTTCATATCCTCTGATGGGTATTAAAAAATCAGTCTTTCTCGGTGTAAATCTACAAATTGTATTTTGATTACTATAAATAGAATTTCTGATACTTGAAAAAACTTTCGACATGTCTTAAGTATACTTTTCTCTGATCTAAATGAATTAAGCAAATTTGCAATTATAAAAAGGTTTTATTTAGGTTATTGTTAACCTTTAATATATGGATAGAAGCTCTATCCACTGCCGACCTAGAACAGAAAAATGACCTAGAAATTTTCGTTTTTCCTGTACTCGAGAGAGAGCATTTAGAATCACGTGAGAATGTTGGAGGTTAGAAATATAAGCAAACTTTGTTTACAATATGTGGTACAAGACTCTCGGGTTCAAAATCTTTCTTTACACCTTTCTTGCTCGGAGAAAACGTTTGCATATTATTAAGTTAAACAGTAAATAGCTCATCAAATTTGGGAAATAACTAATTTAAATTCTCAAAAATATTACTTTATTTTTATTTAATTTTAGTATGAAATACTAAAATTAAATAAAATGTAAAATGTGCATATATAGCAAGTTCAATGTATATTCTAAGTATTTTATATATGTTCTAAGTAAGTATTCTATGTTATACAATTATTCTATTATTATTAAGTTACACTTATACTTTGTATTTAATTGTTATGGAAATAGTTATTACATAAATGTTAATTTTTCATAAAAAAGTTTCTTGTAATATGATTCATTATTTATGTCCTGAATAGTAAGTTAAACGTCCTAAATGCGCGGTGGCTATAACGTCTAGCCACCACCCAGTTGGAAAAACCCATGATGAGATATTTTTTGTGGGACTAAATAATGCTTACAGAGGATGAGAACATTACATTTATCAAGTGCTTTATCACAGAAAAATTGTACTTTATCTGTGTGCCCGTTAAAGTGTTAAAGAAACACTACTTCACAATTTCTGCAAATATAAACAAATTCATATGTTTACCAATAATATAACAAAGCTCTTAAAAGATATCTTGAAGGAGAAGCATCATTGAGTGATTTCTGTTCATTGGTATATTTTTAAATGCAGCACTTTCGTGACAATTTAAATAATTACTGATTCATGTTTGTTTCTCACTATAAAATAGTCAACTTCCTCTAATCGTCTTGAAAAAATTTATTTTTTTCGAATATTTTCGCTTGAAAGATAGTTAAAAATTAGTCCCACTTATAATATTGTCGTTACTCATTTGTTGTCTGCCGTCACTAACCGTAATCATTCCAAATAAAAAAAAGAATATCAATTCGTATCAGTACTACACCGACAGCATAAACCAAAGTTGATATATTTGATTTCTTGACAAAGAATTTTCCACCAAATTTTTAGTACAATGCTCTTAAATAAGTAAATTTTTTAGAGCAATGGACCATTACCGGGCCACTTAAAAGAGCTCGGTGGGCGGCATGCGGCCGACAAGTTGAGTATCACTGGCTTAGATCAAGAGTGGACAACATTTTTATGAAGATTGCTACTTTATAAAAAAATATATACGTGTCATTTCCAAATTTTTCAGCAAACTAAAAAACAATGAAAAGATGAAATAATGTTACTCCTACTTGTAAGCTTATTATGAGATTTTTATACAAAAAGCACGTTTTATGTATGTCTAAATAGCGGAAATGTATTAATAGAAAAATAATTAAGATAAAAGTACAAATTTAGTTGTTATTGTTAGTAAACATTTTAAACGTTCCCACATACAATCAGTTCGATTAAGTATAAAAATATTAGTTATTTGAAACATTGAATTCTAAATATTTATAGAACAGTCAGTACTTTCTTGTTGCGTGTTTTTTGAATTTTGAACTTTTTTTCCCAAGTCATCTGTATTAGAATTAGCTCTCGCGAATTTGCTAAAGATATTAATTTTGTAGGGACATATCAGAGCTAAATATGAGCGATATTTAGATTTTATTATGTTCATAACTAAGAAACATTTGTTCACAAACTTTCTGATAAAAACCTACAATAATACCCGAGAACCAAATCGTGTACATTTAGAAAATTGCTTGTGTTTGGAACAAATTTCCAAAATTCAACATAGATTTGATTCCTTACAATAGAAATAAGTTCGTAAAAATGCTTTTCAGTGTAGCCTGATTTTGTAGGTCAATAATTCCAAATTGGATTTCAGGTGGATAACAAATAACATCTTGCAGAGAAATTATGAAAAAGAAGTATGGAAGAATCAGCAACTTTTATCATCTTAAAAACCATCAAACCCAGCACAGAATGAATTCTGAAAAATGAGCATTAAATTTTAAAATCCATTATAGCTCAGAGCATTACTAACTTTGGTAGATAATTCTTACATTGATGTGAAATGTGTTAATATCCCCCCCCTTCAATGGGGACAAAAAAAATTTAAAAAATTCGTTCACAAAAGTATATGATCAATCAGGGTAGGAAAAGTACAATCATCCCTAGTAATTTTAAATTTAAATTATTTAAACGACCCATAGAGTATCAGTAAAAAAAGATAAATCTCAAAGCTTATTTTCATTCGTGAGTATCAAATGCTCAGTTGGCAGTTTATTGTTTAAATTCAGAACTTTTAAGTTACGCTCCCTCAATTTCCAAAATCTTCCGATTGCACTTTCTTCGAAAAAGCGGAACGCACATCAATGAAGGAGTATTTTCTACGTTAGAATTTTCTATAGTAATTCAATGAAGTGTGTATTTAAAAAAACATTTTGATGGGGTTTTTTGTCTGAGATAAATGCATTTCAATAAAAGTATACAAAAATTGGTATTTATTGTTTTTTAAACTTTTCAATAAGTCTTCATGTGCCACTATTAAAACCCACCCGTTCCACGCTGTAACATACGTGCCGCGGACTGGCCACTCCTAGGTAAGACCATTCAACTTTTTCAAAATTTCTATGGTTAAACTGTTTGTACCCATCATAAAAAGAACACTTCCGGCAGATTGTTTTTATAGTTTCAGAAAATATCTTCAAGCACCATGCAACACACGCGATATTTGTAAGATTGGGAATCATTCGATTGTTAGATGCTCAATTACGATACGCTATTTCTGTGCAATCTTATTCTTTGGACTACACATTTTAGTTATTCTTTGATGAGCCGAAAAGTACCTGCAAATGACGCTTAGTTGCAATTCACATATTTTTTTCAAAGGATGCCAAGAAGATACATTTAGAAAATTGGAAGGGTGATATAGACGTACATCCTCTCTCCTCTACTTCATTCACTAATTTCTTGTTACACTTATAACTGGACATTTCAGATACGATAGCTTGAATTTCAACTTTAAATGTTCTTAAAACATTCAGTTCCTCAATTCTGAAAGCGCGAAGAGTATTTATATACTGGGAAGGTCTTCTATGATTTGTTGCACTGGCATGTCCATGGGCATTCCTGTGATGACTATTTTGAGTTATATTTTTCTTCAAAGAGTTGGAATGTGAATCCTTCAAGCTTATCGTCGTCTATAAGCTGCCTTATTGGGTGATATGCTATGAGAGTCTGGAGGTAGACAGGTAGTCTCTTTCAGATGAACCGTCCGACAAGTTTCTGCCCTGTTAGATCATGGAGTCATTTTAGTGATTGGGCTTTTTTTCCACATTATCAAATGTAATTGGAGGTGGTGGAATTGGAGTGGATCTCCGGATTTTGGGATCGGTAGCATCAATTTTATTTTTGATTGTCATCGTCTTGAGGGGAGAACAAGTGGGTCGTCGATTTCCAAGGCAGCGAATATATTTGAGTTTTGATTTTCAGTCCTGGGATTTTTACCAGATGGCACTTCTTTGGTTGGGGAGGAATTATTTTGTTTCGACAGTTTTTTCGTCTTCTTCTTTAATGCTTTATTGTTTTGAAATTTTTTTTTAAGAATAGCTTGTTCAAGTTCGAGTTCCTTGCTTTTGAGGTTGGCATAGCGAATTCTTGCTTCTTGCTAAGGCGAGCAGATCAGAATTCCATATTGGTACTTGGAGGAGGAAAAGTCAAAATGGTAGATGGGGAATTCTTGTATTCTGCAGTCCAAAGCAGAGCGTAATTGAAGTGACAATCCGCAACTCAAATCAGCGTCAATCAAAGTCAGTGGTGATTTCGTTGAGTGTCTGGCCGAGGTCATCGAGTTTTGGGGGAGACAGTGAAACGGTTTGGGATGGCGAGCGACGCATGTTTTCTTCAGATTCAGAGCATGTTGATAATTTCATTTCCAGTTGGTTGTTAGGGGGGACGTTTGGAAGGCCGAAAAGTTACGGTTCTTTCTATCTCGTACTCCTTTTAAATTATGTTTCACACCCAGCAATTTCTAAATCAACTGTTTTGGAACATCTGCTATATTTTTCTGAAAACTGGGTATTCTGTGTTTCCTTTTTATCAATTTTACCATGTTTTTATCACGTATTTGACTTTATTACGTTTATCAACTCTTATACCACGATCTGTCTTTTAGCGTGCTTATTCTTTGGCCACTAACCCCCTTTTTTATATGCAATTGTGCAAGTTGGTTAATTTAAATTTTATTCAAAATTTGCATTTATTTCCCATTTTTTACCTTTCCCTGCTCTGTGAAGTCTTAGAATTTCATTTCTAAGATATCCTTTTCTCGGGACGCTCGACCATTCAGAACGTCAAATTTTGCTTTCCACGCCCACTTTCTGCGTTGGCTGGTTCTGTCCAACCAAAATGCAGACAGCAGGGCATCTTTTTCACCAGTGCGCGGACTGCGTCCGCCACTGTTTTCTAGCAGTTTATGTTCTGCCCATTAATTATTCCTTTCTCTCTCTCTCTCTCTCTCTCTCTCTCTCTCTCTCTTTTATTTTATGTTACCCCACTCTTATGATTCTATTTTTTGTTAACTCTGATGAGGAGGTACGTCCCTAATTTGAGGACAGGTACTCCGTAATTTACATGCCACTTGCCTTGCGGCGTGGAGATAGAGAGAACGAATGACGAGACTTTGTAGATCCCTAAGCCGTAATAATTTACGTTTCCGGGGGGGGGGGAACCAACAAGGAGGTGGAATTACATTGCATTCCCTAATTTTAAATATTTAAACATTTTGTTTGTAAAGAAATAATTTCAGATATTTAAATCCATGCACTAAATTGTTTCGGTCATATCTGAATATATAAACAACAAGTTACATGGCCCGTCATTGGGCTTTCTCTACTTTTATAAATTTTCCCTTTCCTTCACAAAATCAGCACTTCTAATACTCTTTTTCAAAATGACTTCCCTCCCCTCCTCCTCCACTTAGCCCGGAGTTGCTCGGGCTTTACGGTGTGTATAGCTTAAAATTCCCTGTTTCGAAATTTTTTCGCTTCATTTCTTTGTTAGAAAGGTTTATTTCCCCTTGGCGTAGCACGAACATATTTAAAAGCATAATATATTTTCATGGAAATTCCTCTCCTCCTCTCACTATCAGAGCTCTCGAGTAAGTGAACAGTGGGACTTTAATATTCACTCACTCATTTTGCAACTTCTTACACCCCGGAAAGGAAAATGTACCATTTTAAAAATAGTTGTAAAAATAGTTACAAAAAAAACTAGAAATTTTTATAATTACAAAATTTCACAACAGTATTAAATGTTGCATTACATTTGCGGGCATTTTTGAAATGTTCGATTCACGGGAAAAAAGTTTTATGCAATTGGTTTCATAAATCAAGAATTTATGGAAACTTTGAATTTGATAAGTAGTTATTAAATATCTCAAATTTGAGTATTTTTTAAAAATTCGTAAAAAAAAGTTTTTGGCATTTTATTTTTTAAATCATTAACTCTAAAAAATCAACGTATGAGTTTTTTAAATTCATTTTCATACAAACGAATTGATATTGATCCATTTTAGAAAAATCATAAAATATGTAAAGTATCGTTGGTTAGTGTAGAAAAGAAACATATTGTATTATGACGAAATAAATTATCTTTCCAATTCATGCAATTATTTTTATAAATTAAAAAGTTATAAAAAATTTCAATTTGATAAATAGTTATTAAGTATTTAAAATTTGAGTATTTTTTAAAAATTCGCAAAAAAAATTTTCGGTAAAGTTTTTGTGAAAAATGGTTTATTGATATCAAATTTTACGATATTAAAATAAATTTAAAATTAAAACTAATAAGAAGCGTGAACAATTGTATTTGATCAGTTTTATAAAATTTTAATTACATATTCGAACCCTTAATTACTCTAAACACCCCATGGAATAGATTTCTTCCCCTGCAATTCTAAGCGACATTCAAATTGGGTGCGGTTTAGAATCAATTGTGTGCGGTATATTGCATCCATCTGCAAAAACCACGAATACATACCTCAAACGGTACTGAAAATTCGTTAGTAACACCTTTTATTACAGTTGTTCTCAAGCTGGAAAGATAAAATAAATGTTCATAAGAGTTTAAAAAGATCAAAAGCTTTAAAGAAAAAAAATTCCTGGCTATAATATGTATCGTACCAAAGCATTTTCTCTTTAATGCAAAGAATTTCGTAATTTGGATTAATTCCTTTTAAACGTTTAAATTTTCGTGAAGATTTTTGCAAAAACTGTGTCATAGAAGAGAATTGAGATTATACATGCCTTGAAAAACTCTTCATTCGTTTATTTCGATTTTTATTTACTCAGACTGTTATGATTAACTTCCATGACTGTTGAACTGGTTTTTTTACTAAAGTCCTTATCACGCGTGAATATATTTGGAGCAATTTTTTTTCCAACCGACGATTTCAAGCAATTTTTATTTGTTTGCAATAGCAACGGCTTCGAACAACTTCTTACAAGTGAGCTGAAAGAATTATTCGAAATTAAAATTGTTCCAAGTTTCAACCAATAGGGTTTTCGTCTCCTACGTCATAAACAAGATGGCAGCCTCAGCTTCATTAAGCGAGTACAGAAATGTTCATATTAAAATGAAACAAAATGATGTAGAGCGCTTTCTGATTGACCTTGAAAAATTTTCATGAAAATGGAATTCTAACTCTTCCATTTCGCGAATGATATAAAAGAAGTAACATTGGAGGATCGTTTTCGAAGCAGAAAAATCGGCGAGTATTTTTTCAATGTGGATATAGATCACGTATGACGTCAGAGCATGTCGTTTTTTTTTTGTTTACGGCAACACTTCTCCCTCAGCTGTTACAAATTTTCAGCCGAATGGGGTTCCCAGAGAGAATTACAGACTGACCAAGGCACGTCATTCATGAGTGCACTAACTACGGAATTTTTAGAAAGATTTGGAGTTAAAGTAGTTATAGAAGTTCTGTTCTTCATCCACAAAGTAATCCTGAGGAAAGAATGCACAGAACATTGAAGAGGATTCTTCGTGTCCTGTATCTGGAGGCAATTCCAGATTGGGAGAAAATTCTTCCTCAAGCCCTCTTTGCCCTAAGGACTGTTTTACACGATAGTACTGGGTTTTCACCAGCAGAACTAGTTCACGGGAAAAATCTAAGGACTCCTGCGATGTTGTTGTACGAGAAACTGACAGAAGAAGAGTCTGTAGAAAGCAGTGTTGTGGATAATGTATTTGAACTCATTAATAGAATGAAATGATGTCAGGAATTGGCAATCCTACACATGGAAGATGCCAAAAAAAACAGAAGTTGTGGTATGATCGCCGGACCGTTAAGCGTCAATTTCAACCGGGTGAACTGGTTTTGGTTATAAATCCATCCACGCATAACAAGTTATCTGTTCAGTGGGTTGGCCCTGGAGAAATAGTGCAACAACTCTCTGAGACAAATTATGTGGTCAAATTCCCACAGAAAGATAAAACCCACGTTTATCATGTTAATATGCTAAAACCTTATCACCAATGAGAGGAAAATATTAATTTATTGTGCATTAATCCTTTAAAGCATGACGAAGAAGAAGACATGCCTAGTTTGGAACTCGAAAACGAAATGTCAGGGTGGTCCAAAATCATCAACGATGTGCAGTTAAGTTCAAAATTATCTCAAATTCAACGAGGACAGTTCAAAGAACTTTTATATGAATATAGCAATCTTTTTTCGAATATTCCTGGATGTACCAATTTAGCTGAACATGATATTGAATTAGAATCTGATCGAGCAATTGTTGCTAAGCCTTACGTATGTCTCCTCGACAAATTGAAATTCTCAAATCAGAAGTTAATTAGATGTTAGAACTGAAAATAGTAGAGCCAGGAGAATCTGATTTTACATCTCCATTATTACTTGTTGAAGCTCAAGGAAAAGAAGCAAGGCCCTTTATCAATTATAGAAGGTTGAATAAAGTAACTCGGACACAATTCTGTCCAGTGCCTAATATCGAAGAGCTTTTTAAAAAAGTATCGGCAGCTAAATATATCTGTATCTTGTATCTCACTCGAGGGTATTGGCAAATACCCCTGAGTCCCAGAGTGCAAATTTGCGCATCGTTTGTGACAACATTTGGAACTTTTAAACCATTAAGGTTACCTTTCGGCCTGAAAAATGAGCCCTATTACTTCAGTCGACTAATGGCTAACTTATTAAGAAATTGTGAAGACTTTGCAGTTCCCTACCTAGATGATATAGCTATCTTTTCACTAATCTAGGATGATCACCTAAAACATCTAAAAGATGTACTTGATCGCCTACGCTCCGCTAAATTACATATCAAGCCATCCAAATGTCAATTTGCTCAAGAATACGTTAAATATTTTGGACATTTGGTAGGCCAAGGTTTAAGAACACCTGGAGAATTAAAGGTTCTGGCCATCAAAGATTTCCCGATCCCCACTAACAAGACGAAAGTTAGAGCCTTTTTAGGATTATCTGGCTATTATAGAAGATATATTCCTGAATTTTCTCTCAGTAATCGCAGCTCTACTGACAGATTTACTTAAGGGCCGAAATCGAAAATCAAGCGTTGACTGGAATAATTCTTGCCAGAATGCATTCGAGAACCTCAAGACAAGACTATCTAAAAATCCAGTTTTTTACAGCCCTGATTTCACAAAACCCTTCATCATTCAGTCTGATGCATCCAATCTTGGAATAGGCGTTGTTTGTCGCAAGTATGTGAAAACGAAGAACATCCCATCATGTCCCTGAGCAAAAAGCTGTCGCTTGCAGAACAAAAATATAGCACTTCGGAAAAAGAATGTGCAGCCATTATTTTTGCCGTGCAAAAGTTGAAATGCTATCTTGATGGACACCAAAAGTTTGTCATACAAACTGACCATAATCCCTTGGTCTGTGGTTAGAGAAAAATACTGGGACTAATCCAATATTTTTAAGGTGGGCCTTAATTAGGCAAGCATTTAATTATGAGATTGCTTATCGGAAGGAAAAACAAAATCAAAATGCTGATACTGTAAGCCGTATCCGTTAAGACGTAGAAAAAAACCCACTTGTAATGAGAATTGATGGAAAAATAAGAATTTTCTTTGTATTTCTTTTTATCTAGAATGACTGGTATTTATATATTAGTATTAATATTTGATATTAGTATTTTAATATTTTTGATATTTTGTATTTGTATTTTAAAATTTGATATTTTGTATTGGTATTTTAAAATTTGATATTTGGTATTAGTATTTTAAACTTTTGTATTTATATTTTGATATTTGGAATTTATTGTTTTAAATGTTGTTAAAATAATTTTTTTGATATTCGTATGTTAATTTTTTGATAATTAATATTTTTATTTTAAAGTTAGCATTTGGTAGCAGTATTTCACCAAATGATATTTTGTATATGATAGTTCACATAGATAACAAAGTTTAATGCCTTCCTTAAAATAAGGTACTAATTTCGGATAGAACAGGAACTTGCACGTTATTTTTTTAAAAATATTTTTTGCTCCGTTTAAAAGAAAAGGATTTCAAGAAATAATTCTTAACTTTCTACTGCAGCATAAACTGATCCTATGTCAAGTATTTTTCAGGTATCACAGTAAAACTTTCCACTCAACTATCGTGAAAAGTTTTCTCCAGGATGGGAGGAAATAATTAGTCTGTTACGGTGTGGCACATAGTACACAAGGAGGCTTGACACATAGCACACGATAGACTAGAAAGAGGGCTCTGCTGTGAACTGTTTTGGCCTTTGAGCGGGAAGGAGAGAAGAAGAAGGTGGTCTCGAACATAAAATGGAGGAAGCTGCCTGTAGTTCCCGATGCGATTTAAAATTGTAAATATAGTGATGTGTTTTGAAGGAAATAATAAAAACGGTAAATCCGGTTAATTAGATATGATTGATTCAACTACAAGATGATCTTACACTACCTAGGTTGTAACGTCGTCACTCCTAACAGCGATCGGCATCTTTGGTGGACCCGACATCCACACGTGCATCTTGCAGCTGCAGCGCAACCACTTTTTGACCCCCGAGGAATCGAACCCCGTCGACCGGAAGATGAGAGGGAGAGATGCTTTGAACTTACACGGGGGCGGAGGCCAACGATTCCTCCTCTCACAAAATATTGGACTCTAACAATCTTTAATTAAGTTTAATAACTTTAATGTATAATTCAGTAAATAATATTCAATAGTTGTGACGTAAATAAATTCAATATTTAAATTAACCAAGAATACGCTACCGTTATTCTTTCAAACGTTACCGCTTAGAGATTTGGTGGCAGCGCTTTGGATAAAAAGTTAGCATTCAGGAGCCGTGAGAGGAGAAATTTGGGGGTTTTACGGAGGAGAAAGATATCTTCTAAGTTGTTTCGCGGGTGAATTCAGCTTCGGAGAAGAAGAGCGTCTTGCTCAAAGAAGCTCAAAACGATCTAGATAGTTTACGGACAGAGTGTACGGAGAGAAAGCGATCTTCGGAAGCAGTGCTGCGATTGAATTCATCTTTGAAACCGTGCTACGAGGGAGTTCAAGGCTGGTCAAACTGACCACACTTATTGTTAAGGATGAAAGGTTCAAGATTGGTCAGAAGGACCGTTGTTCACACTGAGAAGAGTTCAAAACCACTAGTGCCATATTACTGCACATAATTTGCTTCTGACAGCAAGCTGAGTACTTCTAATGGGTGAGTACTGTTATATTTTTGAGTTGCAAATTGCATACTGTATTAGGAACTTTGGTTAAAATGTTCTTTACAAATTTTGAAATACTTAGTGTTTTTTCTTGCATGGGAACAGTGTTGTTTTGTTTCTAGAGAATTGTAATTGTATTTCAAGCATTGTGAGCAATTTCAGCTTTAGATTTATTGCGTTTAGAATGATTTTGATTATTTTTAGTGTTAAGTTTTTCTTTGTGTATTTCTGTGTATGCATGGGACCAGTGTTATTGTATTAATAGAGAATAGTAACAATAGTGCAAAATTTAGCGTGACATTTATTTGATATTGTTTTAAAAATGGCTTTCCTTGGTAAAGAGAAAAAGCAAGATATGTTGTAACTTGCTGAGGAATCAGGAATAAATGCCACCTTAAAAATGACGGTCCCTAGCATAAAAATTGCAATCACTAAAAGTGAGGGTTATGAAGAGGAATTTGTTAAAAATCTGTATGAGACTATCATTGCAAATGAATAAAGATTGGAGAAGTTAGAAAGGTCTGAAAAAATGAGATTGGAGGAGTTAGAAAGGGTTGAAAAAATAAGATTGGAGGAGTTAGTAAAGGAGCAGGCATTAAAAGAGAAAGAATTAAAGCTGAAATTTGATTTAGAAAGGTTTAAAATAGAATCTGGATTTAGGGTAAGCGATGAATCAAACGATTCTATAATTAAATGTTCTGTAACCTCTAATTTAAACTTTAAAAAATTGATCCCAGATTTCCATTCTAAGCAGTCAGATATTAGTTTATATCAAGTGATCTTCGAACGCCAGGCTAAAAGGGCGTCAATAGAAAAGAAAGAATGGGTTGGGCAATTATTGGGTTTGTTACCCCTAGAGATCGTGCAATTTATTGCTCGCGAACCGGAGGAACAAGCCAGAAATTGCGATTATGTAAAGAAATTATTATTTAAAAGATTCAAGTTAAGTCCGGGGGTCTTTCGGCAAAAATTTGTCCATCACCAGTAGAAATCCGATATCACCTGGAAGGATTTCACTTTTGAAATTACGAATTATCTAGATGAGTGGCTGATTGGCTTATATATAGAAATAAATACTTTTCAAGATCTTAAAGATCTAATGGTGGTAGATCAATTAAAAAACCGCGCCAATGCTAGTATGGAAGAACATTTTTTTTTTTAGATAATTGGGCAAACCTTAAATCAGCTACTCAAATAGCAGAACTCTTTGATAATTATGAGGATGTCCGAAAGGTAAATTCGAAACCCATGGATAGGTTGGGCAATAATGATAAAATTTTGACATACTCAGGGGTCAAGGAAAAAGAAAATAGATTTGGGAAAACTTCCCCCAGATTAGGAGCTTCTGTTACGGAGAGTACTAGAGAGAGAACTTTTGAAAAACGCGTGATACAAAGATGTTATCATTGCAATATGCCCAATATGCCCGGACATATAAAAGCCATTCGCCCTAAATTAATAAAAACAAAACAACGGAAACTCTCAATAATATTGAAGGAAATGAAAACCCGGATTTTCTTAATTCATATACAACAAAGGGCTCTGTGAATGGTCACGAGATAGACATACTTAGAGATACGGGAGCGACAATAGATTTAGTATGTACAAAATACATTAATACTTCTTCTTTCTCTGGTGAAAATGTTTGGGTAAAACAACCTTTAAACCCAGAATTGGTTTGTTTATCTTTTGCGGTCGTGGAAATTTCCGGAAATTGTGGAACGGTGTAAACTAAGTCAGCGGTTTGTGGAAATCACTTAAACCAACACGGTCGATATTTGCTTGGAAATAAAACGGCCGAGCTAATAAAAGGAAATTTGGGCTATAATTTCCTGCCAGTCGAAGTACTGAATGCTGTCCAAACAAGGTCTCAAGTCAAAGCGGCTAGAAAAGAAAGGGGTAGATAGTAGTGATGCTACGAAAGAGGAAGATGAGGCTATAATTGTTTCTTCGGATGCAGAGGATGAAATTTTAATACCTGCACTCCAGGAATGTGTTCCAGAATTAGCGCTGCTAAGGGTTACGCGAGAAAATTTAATCAATGCTCAAAAAAATAGCGAGGAGATTAAAACCTTATACGAACAGGAAGCCAGCCAAGTGCAGGTTACCAATCAGGGTTTTTCGCTAGAGAAGGAATTATTGGTCAAAAATCGCGAAGATAAGTTAGGTAACGTGGTGAAGTTAATAGTAGTGCCGAAAGGGTTGCACGACCCCATTAAATCCTTGTGTCATGAGGAAACATCTGCACACCTGGGAATTCCGAAATCCAATAACAAATTAAACCGATATTTTTACTGGCCGAATTGCTATAGAGATATGGAAGAGTTTGTAAATACTTGCGATATCAGTGTCAGAGGGCTGGGAAGCCCAATGATAAAGAGAAAGCTCCACTAACATTGGTCCCTGTTATTCAGGAGGTTTTTACTAAGCTAAACATTGATGCATGTGTGCCTCTCCCGATCACATCTAAAGGGAATCGATATCTTATCACGGCCATTTGCATGTCATCAAAATTCCCTGAAGCTATTCCGGTGCCTGATATTAGTTCCGTTAGTGTCACAGATTCGCTGTTAAACATCTTTAGTCGGATGGGGTTTCCCCGTGAAATAAAATGTGACAAGGGTACTTCTTTTACTAGTGCTCTGACTGCCGAGTTTTTTTAAAGATTCGGAATACTTGTTAGGCATAGTTCTGTTTATTATCCGCAGAGTAACACTGTTGAGCGATTTCATCGAACGTTGAAACAACTCTTACGAGTCTTATGTTTATGTCTTATGTCCGAATGGGACAAACAACTTTCGTCAATCCTTTTGGCGTTGCGAACTGTACCTCACGAAAGTACAGGGTATACACCGTCAGAGTTGGTATATGGAAAAAATTTGCGAACCGCAGAGACGTTAGTAATGGAACATTGGATGGCACCGGAAGAAGAAAGTGATCCCGCCACTGAATATATCTTTGAGTTAATAAATAGATTAAAAAGATGTTAAGAAGTAGCTATAAATAAAATGGAGGAAATGCAAGTTAAGCGGAAAACTTTGTATGATAAAAATGCAGTAAAACGTGAATTTAAGGATGGGGATTTAGTCCTAGTGTTAGCTACATCCAGAAAAAATAAATTAGCAGTGCAGTGGATAGGTCTGGGACAATATCAAATAAAATTTCGGAAACGAACTATTTAGTTAAAATCCCGGCAGACGCGAAACAACTCAAATCTATCATATAAATATGCTAAAACCATATTACAAAAGGCTAGAACACGTTAACGTAATTATTAATGATGAAACGCAAAACTCTCTCGCAGAACAAAAATTAGAAATCCCGTACTTAGAAAACAATTTCCGCGTTTATGATTTCGAGGACGTAATCCAGGCTAGAGAGTTGAACAAATATCTTCACGTCAAACAAATGGATCGACTGCGCGATCTATTAAATAAATACTCCAAATGCTTTTCAAACAATCCCGGTTGAAGTAATCTGGTTGAACACGAAATCCAGTTAGTTAGCGATCACCCAGTTAAGACAAAGCCCTATCGAATGTCGCACCGACAAAATGAAATTTTAAAAAACGAAATTAACCGAATGTAAAAATTAGGAATCATTGAGGTAGGAGAATCAGATTACATGTCCCCTATGATTTTAGCTGAGGTAGCTGGGAAGGAACCTCGTCCATGTATTGATTACAGGAAATTAAACGGGATCTTTAGAACGGAATATATATATATATATATTTCCCCTTCCGAATATCGAAGAACGCGTAGAAAAAGTATCGGCGGCAAAATTTATTACCGTGTTAGATTTATCTAAGGGATATTGGCAAATCCCTTTGAGTAAAACTGCACAGCGATACGCAGCCTTTTGTACTAGCTTTGGTAAATACAGACCCCTAAGAATGAGTTTCGGATTAAAGAATGCCCCGTATTTCTTTAGTAAACTCATGGCTGAATTACTTAACGGACTAGAGGATTTCGTTGTTCCGTATCTAGACGATATCGCAATTTTCTCAGATACTTGGGAGTCGCACCTTAAACATGTGGAAACAGTTCTGCAGAGAATAAAGAAAGGTAAGTTAACTATAAAACCTTCAAAGTGTAAGTTTGCGCAACAAAATGTCAAACTTTTGGGTCACATTGGGGGTCAGGTTTTTTCACCCCTTCCGAGATCAAAGTTCAGGCTGTTATAGAGTTCCCTACCCCTCGCACTGAGACTCAAATACATGCCTTCTTAGGTCTAGCGGGTTATTACCAAAAATATATAAATATGTTCTCGGTAATCGCTCCTCCATTGACGGACGCGTTGAAGGTAAGAGCAAAGAAGGGAGGAATTAAGTGGACGACCGATAGTGAAGACGCATTTCGAGAACTAAAGAGGAAACTAACAGATAAGCCAGTCTTGTACGCGCCAATTTTTAAACGAGAATTCATTGTTCAAACGGACGCTTAAAACGCAGGTATGGGAGCAGTTTTAACTCAATTAAATGAACAAGGTGAGGAGCATCCAATCCTTTACCTGAGTAAGAAACTTTCAGATGTAGAGAAGCGTTATTGTACGACGGAGAAAGAATGTGCTAGTATTGTTTTCGCAATTAAAAAGTTACATTATTACTTAGATGGATATTCATTTTCAGTTATGACAGATCACAACCCATTGATGGGGTTGAATAGAAACGTTAGTTCTAACCCTAGATTGATACGATGGGCTTTGGTTTGCAACCATATAATTTTAGAATTGTACATCGGTCAGGTAAAAGTCACAAAAATACAGAAAGTCTCAGCAGATCGGTGATTGATATTTAGGAGTTGTTAACAATGTTCTCTTGCTCATGATTAATAATTGTTGCTTATAATGTTTTTAGTTAAGGGCTAATAATTGTGTTAATTTGGTTTATTTACTAGTACTGTATATCATATCGAATGGAGATGCGTGTCAAAAGATAAAGTCATGGAAAGTAAATACATTGATGTGCTTAATTTTGTGTATCGGGTTTTAAAATATACACGATTATTTAGTTTACGCAAGAAGCATATTGTGAAAAATATTTTGTGTGTAAGGTTGTACACTTAGCGTATGATATCAACATGTCGTTAGTATAATTTTTATTAAGTACTGTGGATAAGAATATTTTATGTGTAAGGTCTTACACTACCATTTGATGTAACATGTTGTTAGTATAATTGATAATAGGCATTGTGATAGAAGTGTTTATATTTTTATTTAATGTTATAGTATGTTTTCTTATATTGCTATTAATCATTTTCGTAATATGGAATTGTGTAAGTTCCCTAGCAAGAACACTCACTCACTAGAAATAAGTAATTCCAAATTTGGATGACAGTGGATGACAGTCTATTTTGGGTACCTGGACTGATAAACAGTCCTCAATCCCATATCATGATGTCTGTGATGCAGGACTTGACTTCGTTGGTTTTTTCAGTCTGCGGAGTGACATGTCAGCGATTTGGCTGTGGTGATGGAATCCGGGAGGAGGGGCTTAGAGATGACTACTTGGAGTTAAAGTTTTATACGGTGCTGAGAGCTTAGGACTGCTCTCTCAGTGAATTGGAGGTAGAAGTGAATTTAGCCTCAGGCTGGCTGCCCATGGGGGTAAAAGTTAAAAATATATACTTGTCCAGTTGGGTGTGGAGATTAAATAAATATTGAAAGAAAAATAATAAAAAATTTTAAAATTTACTAGGGTGCAATAATTAAAAAATTTTTTGCAGGGATAAAAGCTAAGGCGGATTGTAAGAATCCAAAAGGATTCTTCTTGGCCTTTTAGTATTATCGTTACAGTTGTAATCGTTTAGATTTAACATATTTACATTATTAGTATTTGGCAAATTATCGAAAAAATTTATAGCTAATTTTTGAATATGTGCTTTAAAACTTGTGATTTTAAGAGCTTTATTTATGCGATCATTTTTCATGTAGCGGCAGGCATTTACAATCATTCTAATATATGAATTCTGCAGAGTATTTAAAATATTAATATTGGTTTTAGCAGCATAACCCCATACTGGACAGGCATAAGCGAGTATTGGACGCATAACGGCTGTATAAAAAAAGCACTTTGTTATCTCTACTTAAATGTGAGTTCCGGGAAATTAGGGGAAAAATTTAAACATTGTTTTTCGGAACTTATTGCGAACGTGTAATATGTGTTGTTTCCAAAGTTAAGTGTGAGTCAAAAATAACGCCAAGATATTTGGTATTCTGAGACCAGGGAATTTGTTTATTGAACATTATGAGAGGGGAGGAATGGTGTGCTTTTTGGTAAAGATGACTGCACAAGATTTTTCTACATTGATACTAATTTTCCATCTGTCGTAATAATTTTCTAGCAGCTTGAGGTGTTTGTTAATGGCAAAGGTAACAGTCTTTAAGTTTTTTGTACGTGGCATTAATGGCCGTATCATCCGCATAGAGACTAATATTTGTTAGTGAGTAGCTGGGAATGTCATTTATATAGAGATTGAACAACAGGGGCCCGAGCAATGAGCCCTGAGGACACCCTGCAGAGATGGAATGAGAGTTAGATAATGATTCATTTACTCTGATCCGAAAGGATCTGTTAGTGAATACGAGTGGATGAGGTGAATGAGGGGAGAAGGAATATCGTAAGTAATTAGTTTGAAAGTGAGTCCTAAAATCCAAACACGGTCGAAGGCTTTCTGGATATCCAGAAAGACCACTCCCCGTGCTCTTCTTTTTTGGAAACCTTCCGAAATACTTTCTGTTAGTCTGAGAAGAGGATGAAGGGTAGATAGTTTATTTGTAAATCCATATTGATTAGGGTTAATTAGGCTATTATCATTAATGAATTTTTTAAGTCTATTAAGAATAATGTACTCAGTTAATTTACTTAAAGTTGAAAGGAGAGAAATAGGTCTATATGAATTAGGAAGATTTTTATTTGTACCAGGTTTAATAATAGGGAAAATGATAGCTTCTTTCCAGTTACTAGGAAAGTGATGAAATTTAAGAATTTTATTGACAAGAATAGTTAGTATGAGGATTAATTTGATAGGAAAATTTTTAGCATTTTATTTGTGATAGTATCTTTACCGGGGGCCTTTTTAGAGCTAGTATTTTTAATGAAGTTAATAATTTCATCAGGCATGGCAGGTTCAATTTGAGTAGAAGGGGAGAGAGAAAGGTATTCACAGTTGAGGTGACAACCTCGTCATCTTGATCGTAGTTGTCCTGCATGCGGTTATTTTCAATGAAGTTATTTTTAATCGTATTAGCAAGGAGGTTAGCCTTCTGCGGATCAGTGACGGCCATACCAGTAGCACAGTTCAACGTAGGAATTTGAGATCTTTTATTTTTTAAGAACCGCTGTGCCTCCCAGAGGCTATTGTCAGTTGTATTTAGAGCTTCTAGTCTAGCATTCCAAGTATCATTACTATATATTTTAAGTTCTTTTTTTTGAGGTTGGCTTGAGCTCCATTGCATAAAGTTTTATAAAAAGGATTTAAAGTCTGCTGATATCGTTTACGTAGGTTGTTTTTATGCTTAATAAGTTGATTAATGTGATTTGGAGTGTAGTTTCGGTGAGCGTTCACTATTGGCTGGGAGGCGTGGCTATGGGTAGCGACGACCGCTTCGGTGAACTCTGTAATTTTTGGTTTCAAGATCATTGGTATTATTATTAATATTATTCGGATAGTAGTTAAAAGAGAGAAGTTATTATTTAAATTAATTCTAAAATCCTTCCAGTTGGTGGTAATTGCTCTAGGATTTGAGGATTCCACTTTAAGTTTAAAATCGAAATTTAGGAAAACAGGGTTGTGGTCAGAATATAGATCATTAATAGATTTAATAGTATAAGGGTAGTAAAGGTTTTGATTAAAAGCAAAAGTCTATTGTATTAGCTGAGTTATGGCCAAATCTTGTGGGAGAGTCAGGAAAAGCTATGTGCAGATTTAAGATATTGGCAAAATTAAAAAGATGCTTGCCTCTGTTTGAGTTTACATTGCAATTCCAAGCGCTATGAGTAGCATTGAAATCGCCGAAGACGACACAATGACTACTCGTTTGGAGAAAAATATTCTAAATCTATTGTAAATAAGTTATCGTCAGAGGAAGGGGGAATGTAAACAAAGACAATAGAAACGGGGTCATGGTCGAGGGGAGTTAGAATAATGTTAGTCGCTTCAATAGCTTGCATAGGTGGGGTGGGGAGACAGTAATGTTTAAGAGATTTTTGATAAGAATAAGAGTTCCGCCGGCGGCCGTTGCGTTAGTGATCCTATCATTTCTGTAGCAAGTGTAATTTGCTATTGCAAAAGTGTGCGAAGGTCTCAGATGAGTTTCCTGAATGAGAAAAATATCGGGAGAGTGCTTCTCTATAAAAATTCGTAGCTCTACTCTACGTCTAAGCTGTCCGTTTGCGTTCCAAGAACACAAATTGAGGCCAATGGGGGACTTAACCATTATTATTGTTACAAGAGGCCTCTAATAAGGCGTACATTTGATTTGGGTTATTGTTTGCTCTTTGCACTTGGTTAAAGTTATTCATGAAATTAGGATTTGAAGTAACTATGGCTTGGGTAAATTGAGAAAGTTGGCACAAACATTGCATAGTCATTTGTAGGGTCGCTTGCAAGTTAAAATTATTATTATTAAAAATATTTCCGTTAAAGTTATATCCGTTAAAGTTATTATTAGACTTGTTATTAAAATTTGGAATGGATCTGTTATTTGCAGAGGGATTTCTATTGGCCTCAATTTGAGCAGAATTCACAGGTCCTTTTGGTGCCATCGGTTGTTTATTTTGGGAGTTAAAGTTGGTTGAAATTTTATTTGGATTTGCGGCTTGAGCATAGGATACATTGGGTCTTATAATACTATTGTATATATTAGTATACGAATTACGATTATTCAGGGCAGTGCCCTTAGGGGGCTTTGGGAAACAGGGGCATCCTCTCCAGTTAGCCATGTGGCCGTACATTTTGCAGTTGATACAGTAGGCAGTTTCTAGCCTTTCGGTTATTGGGCATTCACGGGTAATATGTCCCTCACCACATTTTAAGCAGCGGGGGTTTAGATGACAGTTCTCTGAATTATGATGGAAGTGGTTACACGTGTAGCATTGCGTGACACCTTTTCCGTTGTAACCTTCCACACGAATGCTTAAGTAACTTAGGGTTTTTAAGTGGAAGATTTTTAAATTCTCAATACTTCTTGGGAGAGTCACCAGAAATACCGGGATAGGTTGTTTACTACGGCGGCCTATTAGCTGATTTACTTTTTCAGGGGTAAAGCCTAGTTCTTCTAAGTCGGCTTGAATTTCTTCGACCTTGAAGTTGCGGGGCAGTCCTTTCAGTACAACCTTGATGGGGCGCTCGTTTTGGGTTTAATTTCATAAAATTGGAATTTAGTTTTTTCAGCAAAAGTTAACAGTTCATGAAATTGTTCTAAGTTATCGGTATAAAGTTTAATAAATTCTCCGGTTGTA
Organism: Trichonephila clavipes; assembly: GCA_019973935.1. Classification (NCBI taxonomy): domain Eukaryota; kingdom Metazoa; phylum Arthropoda; class Arachnida; order Araneae; family Nephilidae; genus Trichonephila; species Trichonephila clavipes. The sequence goes on from BMAU01019263.1 coordinate 94,504, forward strand.
CGGGATCTTATCTTAGGGAACTTTTCATTAATAATTTTCATTTGACTTCTGACAGTTTCAGTGATTCTAAGCATGACTGGCGGGGTACGCGTACTAACGGGGTTTTGATTGCCGGACGGGGTTGGGCCTGTGGCCGATGGGGGTTTGGGAGTAACAACGGGAATAGCGTTTTGAGAACCTGTGATTTCTTCTATATTGCTATCACTAGGTAAGGAAAATCTATTTGGGAAATCGAAATGCTATCATTTGGAATATTTAAAATTTGCTTTTTAGTTGTCTTCCTTAGAGGAGGATATTCAAAGTCCGATTCTTCTTTTCGTTTATTGAAATCCTGTTACTATTAAGGTTTAATACTCTTTTAGTAGGAGTTACATCTGGGGAGTTTTTAGGCGTAATAATTTTCAATCCTGAATCATGATGAGGGCAGCCAGGGGAAACACAAGGAGGAAATGAGGCTAAATCACTTACCACCAAGTTAATTGTTTCTTCAACTTCTTGAAGCCCGAAACGGCACGTCTGTAGAAAGGCTCATCCGGGTGGTGATCGGGCATGGCTTGAAGTTCAGCGATGCAGGCCAGCTTGAACTTTTTGAAAGTCTCCATCTTTTGCAGCTGGGCTTTGTTTTGTAAAATCTGCTCACATGCCGAAAGAGGTGGAGGAGTTGGTGTTCGTCTGGGCGAGTCGATTAAGTCCATATCCGTGGGTTCGTTTCGATTATCCATTTTCATTTGTTATCAGGTCAAAAAATAGGGGAGAATTACAGTGTCTGCTCAAGCAGGTTAGCCCTGACAAGGGCTGTAGATAATAGATGCACTATCAATATGGGGAGGGGAAAATAACAAGATACTGCCGAATCAATATGCCACGTGGCGGTCGGTCGTAGTAGCAGAGGGAGAGCGTTTGCAGTTCAACCTCACTGGTCAGCGTCCGAGCTAGCAATTAATTCCAAATTTAGTTCAGCGTTTTTCTTTAATAGTTAAAAGTGCAGCTCAGGAATATAGTGGTGCTTGATGAAGGGATGTATGGGTAATCTGTCAGTTGTCATCGTCATTCCATTAAACTTTTCTCAACGAAAAATTTCTATAAGAGAGGGCGAGAGCTGTAACATCGTCACTCCCAACAGCGATCGGCATCTTTGATGGACCCGACACCCACACGTGCATCTTGCAGCTGCAGCGCAACCACTTTTTGACCCCCGAGGAATCGAACCCCGTCGACCGGAAGATGAGAGGGAGAGATGCTTTGAACTTACACGGGAGCGGAGGCCAACGATTCCTCCTCTCACAAAATATTGGACTCTAATAATCTTTAATTAAGTTTAATAACTTTAATGTATAATTCAGTAAATAATATTCACTAGTTGTGACGTAAATAAATTCAATATTTAAATTAACCAAGAATACTCTACCGTTATTCTTTCAAACGTTACAAGGCCAATAAAGAAAAATTTTATTTACTTACTTTTTATTAAATAGTTACAATTAATATAAATATATATATATATATATATATATATATATATATATATATATATATATATATATATATACATATAACAGAATCACAACATTGTGGCAAAATAGAAAGCGATTTTTTTTAAAAAATTTCCATTTTTCTTTTTATTTATGGTGTTGTTTATTATTTTTGTTTTTGATACTATTTTTTCATTACTTAAATTTAATTATTCAAATATAATAGTATAGTAAAAAGAAATCACATTCTCAGAAATTAGGCCATCTCAAGGAGGATTTGAAATCCCCAACCTTGGAATAGAAGTCCAACGCGCCATCCATTGCGCTACAGGAACACAATGAGCGGTTTTCCTTTTTTGTTGGGCTTTTATTTTTGTTTGAATTGATTTATTAATATTTGAAAAAACTGCTTTAACATCAAGTATATATCCACTACAAGATTAAAAAAAATGTATTTGAACTTAAATGGATAATTAAAAAATATTTTATAAACCATTAAAAATTTGAACAAGATATATATATATATATATAGGAAGAATGTGTTGTTATGTTACGTATGTAGTAGTGTGGATTGTTTCTTTGAATTCAAAGCAAAGTGATATTAATATTGTTATATAATTATCTGTTCTTATGCCTGTTCTCAAAAGGGATATTACTTACAAAATATACAATAATATTTGTATATTAATTATATTCTAAGAAGGGGGGGGGGAACAATGGATTTATGGTAGCTGAAATATGTTATAAATACTTTAGTTCAATACATTTAAATATTTTTTAAAAAATTCCGTCAAGAGTTATCCCGAACTTTGTCGCGCTATCATATGGATCACTTGGCCTAATTAAATTGAGTTTTAATTGCAAAAAATTAACTAAAGATTTTTATTTGTCTTTCGAAAAGTTCACATTAAAATCTCCTCTCAGAATCAATTTAAATTTGTTTAGATTTCGAATCAAAAAACACAATCCAGCTTCAGTGAATGCAAGTAAATTATGGTAAATAAATACAATTTTCTTTACACTTCGATTTGGTGAAATATAAATACCAATCATTACAATGGCTTGTCCATTTTCTGCTCTACATCTCTTTGTACAAATTTTTCCGATACATGACTGCTTATACCCAAATGATTCTGTATTATTTAATGCTACTTCCATTTCTGAAATGATAAGTTGTCGTATCTCATTTACTTTTAAATAATAGAATGCATTCCAATACATTCTTATATATTTATATATCTATTAGAGTATAAAGGACCTAAATGTGAATTTTTTTAGTTATTTAAAATTATTTATAAGTAAATTACTTATATATAGATAATATTGATGTAATGCAGTCGGGAACCCCGATTTAAAGAAACCCTATTTAACGAATTTTGTTCTTTACCGATTGAAATGAAGGCAAAAACTCCTAATTAACGAATTATTTCAACAGCTGGAAAACTTTTTTTTATTAGTTTGTGTTAGAAAAACTTGGATTTTTTTTTCAAATGACATCCTTTTTTTCTCGAACAGATATAAATTTTGTTTTGTAAGTAACTAATTTCAACGGAAAAGCGTGTAGAGCGTTATTAGACTTTACAGGTGCAGATGAATCATGAGTGCAACCTAACGTGTGAGTTTGGAATAGGGTAGGAAACTCCTTTCTTATCTCATCCCTCTCCACAACGCATGGTATATTTCAAGATTTTAAGGATTATTTTACATTTGATGATGGACTGCCAGTAGTTCGAACAAAAATTTTTCAAGGAGGAGGTGTCCATCATTCTTGTATCATGCTTGTTTTGATTTTGTCGATTTTCGGGAACATAAAACAGTAAAAAACTAATTATTAAATAAATAATTAGCATTAATTAATAAAATAAATTATTAATAACAAATATTTAATTGAATTTTACGTACTACATACTTAGAATTACAATCAATCGGGAAAAAAATCAAGGGCTTTGGGGGGTCCTTATCCCCCCTTTTCTGTGCGCCACTGCGGACTGCCTATTAGTGTAAGGGAAATTTAGGACAGTCTTTATTTGTCAGAGCCAATAAATAACGATTTAAAGGCAGAAAAATTGATAATATGAAACTTATATCAAAACTGATACATTTACTAATGTTTTACATAATTTGGAGCTGAAAATATATTTTAGGTATTAGGTTCACGAAACAGGATCTATACCTCAGTAATGTTAAAAATAGGTATTTTTAAGGAACATTTATAAACATTCTATTGAATAAAAATTTCCAATTTTTTTACTGAATATTCTTTGGACCATCATACACACTTTAATCAGAGCTTTTATGCATAGGATGTTTAGTTATTTTTTAAAAATTTATTTTTTGCACATATCTGGGTTTTTTTCAAAAACAGTGAAATTTCATTATGTTTAATGCTATAAATTAAGTCAGAATAAGTTTTTAAAAAATTCCTTGATTAAAATATGTATTACAGTGTAGTTATTAAATATGCAAAATTATAAGATGTTAAATGCAGTAGTTTAGAAAAAAACGTTTCTTATATAGCAAAAATGTTGGTTTTGAGAAAATGGATTTTAGTAAAACACTTACTTGTAATTAATGCATACCAGAATAGATAGATTGGGTTTTTTCTTTCTTCTGCTAAAGTATCCTCTAATATACATTTCTTATGCCTTGTTTTCACCCTTACTTCTTTAGAATTTTGTAAAATGTCATAATTTGCATTTCGTAGTATCTCCCGATCAGCTGTTTCCATTGCTCGAGCTGTGTAAAAACCTGGAAATATATATATATATATATATATATATTTGCAATGAATATATTTCTAATGTTGCAAGAACATGACATTTAGTGATATTACCTTTATTGTAGGAGGCAATAGATTCCAGTATTGTAGTTTTTAATGTGCCCAATTGAACAAAAATGTTTTTCGGTATCCGTGACCATATTATGCAAGTTACACTTTCGTTACAGTTTTGTGTCTTACCATGTAAGCGTTTGGCAAGGAGGTTAGTTGTTGATAATTCCCTGTACACATATTTGATGCAATTGAGTACTTCTGATGGCAAGGTGTTCTTGTGTTTATATACTTCACCAGTTGTAATTGCTCGGTTATATTCACACCAGGTATCTTCGTTTGTTGGGCACATACAATGTGGATATGCATCAATAGATGCTTTATGAAAATATGTAGCCCAAATGGCTCACTTCATTGAATTATAACTATCGGAATTGTTTCTGATAGCCAATCCATAATAACGCTGTAATTTATGAATTTCAGCGTCTGTAAGTCTACCGTGATCATCCAATGTTTTTGTGTCATTTAATTTCTTACTTCTCATTTTTAGTTTTAAAGCTCGTAGTCGAGTCCCCATCCGTTTCTCGACATAGCCAACACATTCCAGTTTTTTAATACCTCTATCTCCATACAGCTGCATCTCGTTAACTGCTTTATACGCTCTAGAGTCATTATCTCACCAAAATTTGGTATATCGCAGACCATGCAAACTTTCAGAGCGTTGGAAGATTTCGATGGCTCCTGAAACTTCCATACTTCCACTATTTCCAAATTGATTCGCCTTACAGTTCTCATTAAGTATTTTGTTGGGGCACTTACAAAATCTTGATAAAATTGAAGCATCAAGCACTTTGCTGGTATAAAAACTTGTTGCTATGACAGCACCATTCAAAGATGTATGCCCATGCTTTTGCTAAGTACCATCAATAGCAACTGGTATATAAGAATGTCCGCTGACATCTTTGGCTTCTTTAGCTGCAATTTGCATACTTACCGTAGCCACAGTCTCTACCGCTGTATTTAATCCAGATTCCTTTTCATTAAATCTTTGCGATGGAGTTGGTAAATTCATAACTTCGCACAAAACTTTAGCAGCAGACTTTGCTTTTACAATACATATCATTGCATATGATAGCCTAGTATTGACTTCATAATACTTAGACTCTTTTCCATTACATGAAACCATATATATCAGTATTTAGAAATGGTTGGCTGAATCCACAAGTTTCACAAGAAACAGAAAATTCTGTGGCCAAGCCTTGATCTTTTCTTAAAAATTTAATTGAAATGCTATTATTTTGCATTCTTTACATACAACAGATATTTTTATAGCTTCAGACAATAAAGTCTTATTTATAATTTCATTTATATTTCCATTTTCCCCAAGAAAATTGCTGTAATCCATATAAGATTTCTGCTTCTTGGCTGAAGCAGAAGCATTCAAATTGTTAATGGATTTACTTACCTTCGACTGTGAATGCAAACAAGATGTTCTTCTTTTCTTAAAAATTCTATTTTTAAAACGTGGCATTGTGAGGAAAAAAATTGTTTAAAAAGCAAAAATAACCAGTAAATATATGACAAATTTCAAAATATTACTAAATGTAGCCATAAGAAAAGCTACTTAAAGACTTTCAAAATTCAGTCAAACAACACGTTTCAAATAGTAAGCAAGCGTTTGCTTCACTTCGTTTCTTCTAGTTGCCGTTCAAAGTATTTTAAAAAATTTTGAAAATACAGTGGAATTGGGAGCTTACAATGCAGAAAAAAAGTTTGTTTACATATGAGTGGGCGTGGCAGGTGGACCCTGACAGGTGGTAAAACATTTTCAAAAAATTATTAAAAATACTTTCACTGCACGTAGAATGATAATTTTTGGACCATTAGAAGCGTAAAAGTTCATATTTTATAAAAACGGAAAAAGTGAAAAATTAGTTTTGGGGCCGAAATTCTGAACCTACCCTCTTAAAGCAGCAGAATGTAAATGACGCAGTACTTTAATATCTACATAAAGTCAAGAAAGAAACGCGCGCGCGCGCGAGTCAGAAATCAAATAGATTGTCAAACATCTATTAGTCAGTGTTTTAAAATTTCGAAAAAATATATATTGGTGTATAATAATTCACTACTAGTATTTTTAGCTGTTCAATAAAAAAAAAATGTGTAACTTCTAACGATGAATAGCTTGAAAATTAATAAGTAATTTTGAAGTTACAATGAACCAGATGTTTACCCGTACTGAAACTATAAGTAAAAGTTATATTTTGTAGGGCTAGAACAAACCCTTTGCATTAAAAAGAGAGTTGAAAACGAAATTGAGAGACAGACTTGAAAAAGCAGGTATCAAAGAAAGAAAGAAACAAGTAATATAAAAAGAAAAATTAAGTCAATTCCTACTTAGATAAAAAAAAAAGAAAAATTTTATTTTAGCTACTTGTTATTAAACAGTTACAATTAATATAAATATGGATATACATAGGACAGAATCACAACCTTAAGTGGTAATTAATTTTTATTAATTATTATTAAAGTATCTTATTGTTATCCAAAACGATCGTGTCTATAAAATTTCAGTTCAACTCAGTGCATTAAAACGTGAGAAAAAAAAAAACCTTTTCAAGTTTGGACACAAGTCGCTAAAATGGTCACTAAGTCTCCAAAAATTATGTCAACGTGACTGTATTTGTAATTATTTAAATAATTAGTTTTATTCAATGAATTCTTATTAATTATATTTAAATTATTTTATTGTCATCCAAAATAATCATGTATATAAAATTTTAGCTCAATTGAGCGCTTTAAAATATATTTTATTAACGATTGAAAATTCCACCAAGATAAATTAATAAATAAATAAATAAAGAAAGTGAGCTAATAGTAGGAATTGAAAAAACATTGAAACCTCTAATCTCTCTCAAAATCTTTTCGAGCAATGTTCCCCGGTTTCCACCAAGAGTCGCTATATGAGGGTCAAGCTTGCATTATTTTTGAAGTCTGCTTGGCTATTAAGCTCAGGTATACTTTCAGCGCTGCGTATATTGCTTTAAAACCAAAAATCGATTTCTATCGTCTGCTAATTGACTAATTAGTACTCCATAAGCAGAAAAATATATTAGGAGAACAGCAGTGTTCTCTCTTCTGAAATATAGTATATGGATGAAGCAGCTAAATCAGAGGTTCCCAAACTTTTTTGCCTCATAGTCCTCTTGACAAGTTTTTCAGCTTGGTGTAGACCCCTACTTACCTAATATTAAATTTTTGCAAATTTATCGACTTAAATGTGTTTTTGACAAGAGGTATAGAGTTATTTAATTTTAAAATATTAAAATTTTTTACTGTAGTGATGTATATAGTGTTTAAAAATAAAGAAAACACATGTTAATTAATTAAAAAATAATTAATGTTTAAAATAACTGTTACATAAAGTAAGAGCCACAAACAAATGCTTTTAATGGAGGGATGAATCTGGGGATGCAATGACAAATTTTCAACATTTGTCATTACTGTTATGAGGTTTTAACCCTGAATATCTCCTCGGTTAATAGTGTCAAGTAATTTCTTTTTTGTTTTGGAGATTGGTAAGTGCACGGAAACTCCTTCTCAATCGAAAAAAAAACATTTATAAAAACTTTCTCAAATTCCATACTGTAGAATAAATAACAGGCATATAGTTTTAAAGCTAAAATAGTTGACATGGTTTCTAAACTTTACTTAAAGATCTTCGTGAGTGCATATTATAAACACTTACTTCTTGTAATATGACATTTTTTTTTCAAAGTGTGACCATATGAACCCATTGCCTAATGTGGTGTTACGATATATATATATATATATATATATAGTCAAAACATTCTCAAACCTAGTTTCAAAATCTAAAAAAAGGCATTTGAATGCTGGCTATGCCCAAAACTATACTCCTTTAGCTTAATTCTGGCAAAAAAAGTCTGAAATGTGGTCCTTGTTTTAAGAAAATTTATGTTGTCACCTTGTAACTGTAAATTAACCTCATTAAATTTAGTAAAGAAATCTGGTAAATAGGTATAAGTCTAGTTTCCACTTGATTAAATTTCCTATTAATATTATTCACGTCCTGGATTAATGAGAGCCACCAACGTAGACCCCCATTTACACCTCATGAACCCCCAAATTATTTTTCACTGCTGTGGACCCTTGCAGGTCGTCATAGACACCTGGAGGTCTATATAGACCACTTTGGGAATCACTGAGCTAAATTATTATAAAATTAAAATTCTCCTACCCCAAGTTAAAATTGGCTTTGCTTATGTCCGTTTCTGAGAGGAAATTAAATACTTTTATGATTATTTGATGAAAATTTTTAATTGAGACAAAAATTTATTAAATCTTGGGGAAGTAAATGCTTCTCATAAATATTCGAACAATGGTAGATCCAAAAGATTTACGTTTTCCCTCATATAATAATAATTTTAAATCGAATACTCTAGAATCGAAATATAATCGAATACTCTAGAATCGAAATATAATCGAATACTCTAGAATCGAAGTATAATCGAATACTCTAGAATCGAAATATAATCGAATACTCTAGAATCGAAGTATAATCGAATACTCTAGAATCGAAATATAATCGAATACTTTACCTACTACCACCGCATATTTCTACATATTTATTCTCGTATTTGGCCCGGAGCCCCAAACTGTAGGAGTGGATCAAAACCGTGCTAATGCACCCAGATAGTTTTTTAATGTTATGCTAACGCCATCTGTACTCCGAAATATTATTTATTTTTGTTAATATATCTCATGATTATTTATCAAACCTCAGTTTAATGTGCAATTAATTTAGTTAATAAAAATGATTTATTGCTTTATAAAATAAATATGACTAAAAAGCCAATTATATTGAATTATGTAAATTTCATTAAAATATGTATACTTTATTTTGTGTGAAGAAAAATTAAAGCATAAAATATTAGAAATATAACCTTAATTTATATATAACAAGTAAATTAATTCACTTTTTAAAAGTATGCTTTAAGAATAGCTTTCTCAATATAATAGAATATTAATACATCTACATGTACATGTAATAATAGAATATTAATATAACATGTATAAACTATTTTTTCCAACACACACATTGCAATATATTGAGATCAAATATAATCATCACGATATCCTATTTTAACTGTAATTATGCCACTAGTTAAGGCTGTTTTCGGTCAATGTTAAAGGATAGGGATGAAACGGCAAAGACATTTGTGGGCAGGAAAAAGCTCCAATAATAATAAAAATTTTTATGGATATAAAGAAAATAATTGTTTAAAGGATAGTGTTTTTTGAATTTTGATTTTTGGAAAATTACACAGTTTTCAGCATTTTTCCAAAATGAAATTTGACTTTTCTATGTTAAAGTATAGGAGGTGGAAACGCAAAAGACATTTTAACAGAAAAAAACATTTTTTAGAGTAGAATTAAATAGTATATAAGAAAGCAAGCATTTAACATCTCAAATCTGACGAACTTTCCGATTTAGGAAAGTTTTAAATATTTTCTGCATGTGTGCTTTAAAAAAAAAATCGTTTATAATTATACAGCTTAGATTTTTTTTTTTTTTTTGTCTGTTATTGAAGGAATGTCTGTAAGAATATTTAAATTCTGCGAAATGACTTAACGAAGAATGAAAGTATACTTACTTTTTATACTTGATCGAAAGTTGTGAATTAACTCTAAAGGACACAAATTACTACTCCTTGCTCACAAATTAAAATTTTAATCTAATTATTGTGTAATGCAATTATTATTATTATATTGTTATTTTCTTTTTAACTAACAAAAATTTTTTCCCATCGATTTTATATTTGACGTAAAACTTTACCATAAACCATTTGAACAATTATTAACACAAAATATTGTTTTCTAATTTAATTAACAGAAACTTATTTTTCAATTAATTATGTTCAGATTCTAAGCCGCACCCCAAATTCTCAGCACATTTTTGTGAAAAAAAAAATAGTGTAAAATATATTATCGATATATGATATATTTACGGAATGAAAAGTGGCTGCGATACCTAGTGGTCAGGTAACGTACTCGTGGCTGGCGTGTCATGAGTTTGAGCCTAGTACCGCTGAAGTTCTGTCGTGTAGGGGAGCGATGAACGTTAAATCTGAGAGCTAAAACGTCCTCTCATTGGTGTGGTAGTTAGGAGATGGGAGGTGCAAGCTCAGGTGTCGTCCTCGTCACTTGACTATGGTTCAAAGTTACGAGGTCCGTCACCAAAAGCCCTCGTGTAGCTGATCAATATGACATTTATATTCAATCACTAACTAAACGAAATAAAAAAAAAATAATAAAGGTGAATTAATAAAAAGTGAATAATTAATTTACTTTACCAGCATTAAAAACTTTTTCAGTCTTCGAATCTAAGCTGCACCAGAATTTTGTAGCCTAAGTATCGGGAAAAAAAAGTGCGGCTTAGATTCGAATAAATTGGAAGAAAAATTCAGTGTAATGAATGTTCGCTACATGTCTAAAGACATGTGCCAGTACAGATATACGATAATTTAATGGAAAACCATCTTTCAAAATTAAAAGTACAAAATATCTATGATTTAGAAAGCGAAACTAGGGGGCTGCGGTAGCCCAGTGGTTAAGGTATCCAACCATGGCAGGCATGTCATGAGTTCAATCCCAGTACCACTAAAGACCCGCCGTGTAGGGCAGCGATGCACGTTAAATCTGTCGAGAGCTGAAACGTCCTCCCGTTGGTGTGGTAGTTAGGAGAGGGGTGCCAGCTCAGGTGTCGTCCACGTCACTTGACCATGGTTCAAATTACGTGGTCCGTCGCCAAAGCCCTCGTGTAGCTGAACAGTGCGACGTTATTATTAACTCACTCACTCACTCACGCGAAACTAGGGGCAAGCATCTTCTGAACGATGGAGATATGAGAGATCGTTGAGACTCTCATCTTCTTTTTCAAAGAAATTGCTTGCAGAAAAAAATCTACTCCGTGTTCGAAGCTTGTGATGCGCATTGTGTATGGTAGAGACTTATGCAATGCAGCAATGAAATATGGATTGGCAAACGAGGAGATCGCTCGGAAGTAGTATGAGAGGGAATATTCAACTGAAGTAAAAATATGTGGCTTATTTGTGGACAAAGATAAACCCTTTTTGTGTGCTTCACCCGATGGATTGGTTGGTGATGATGGACTCATAGAAATTAAAGGCCCTTATTCTGCGAGATTTGAATCAAATCTGCTGGAATTTTTAATTACAAAAAAAAAAAAAAAAAAAAATAGTCTAGGTTTCAAATTTTCCAATGAAAGGGGAATCTATTTACCATTAAATCATAAATTTTACTTTCAAATACAAGGTCAGTTATTTTATTACACAACGGAAATGGTGTGATCTGTATTTATGGTGCAAAAAGGATTCGTTAACTCTGCGTATAGAGGCAAACGAAGAGTTTTGGAAAGGAATTATTCCAAAACTATAGAAAAGTTTTTTATTTTAAATGTGTTCTTCCTGAAATTCTTGATGGAAGAGCACCACGAAATATGCCTTTGAGGGGACCGTTATATGTAGAGGAATCTAGTAGAAGCAAAAAACAGAAAATGATTGATATAGGTTAGGAAATGAAACCTATATATTATCGAATGATTATTTGATTAACGTCAAGCTTTGAAGCTTCACTGGGACTATCGCCGACCTCGTCATTTCGATCAAGTGACGAGGACGAAATCAGAGCTGGAACCGCAATCTCCCAAAATTTCCACCATTAGCAACATATAGTATCATCTACTTCAAACATCTGCTTTGAGGTTCAGCCTTCTACATAGCGGACGGCCGCGGTAGCCGAGTGGTATAGGTATCGGACCGTGGCTTGCCTTGCCACGAGTTCGAGCCCAATACCATTAAAGACCCGCCGTGTAGGGCAGCGATGCACGTTAAATCTGTCGAGAGCTGAAACGTCCTCCCGTTGGTGTGGTGTGGGAGTTAGGAGAGGGAGGTGCCAGCTCAGGTGTCGTCCACGTCACTTGACCATGGTTCAAAATTACGTGGTCCGTCGCCAAAAGCCCTCGTGTAGCTGAACAGTGCGACGTTAATATTCAATCAATCAATCAATCAATCAATTCTACATAGCGGATCTTCAGCAGGGACACCAGAATTCAAACCGACGATGCAACACCACGTCGATCACGAGTTCGTAACCATGAACTCTTGCCTACTTTGACCTCCTATATCTTCTCGAACAGGATACCGTAAAAACTGTCCGTGATATATATTTTTATAATTAAGTATATTACTTAGCCATTTATTTGGATTCCTACATAGAATGAAACTATTATTTTGTTACCAAATATGCCCCAAAATTAAACAATAATGCAATTTTCTTTGATTTAAATATAATGTTAACTTCCAAATTGAAAAATTGTTATTGACATATATTCATTAAATAAACATAAATTTCTTAGAAAAATAAAAGCAATGTTTATATATTATATGCTTGATTAATTGTGCTTGATAATTAATTGCCAGCCTATTTTCTCTCCCTTATAATGATATTTTAATCGTTCTCTAAAGTTACAAAAGTAATTTTAATTTCAAAATATCTCTTTCTTTCTTCCTTTTTTTTTTTTTTTTTTTTTTGCTGAACATGAAATAATTTTGTAATGCTTATTTTCATTTACGTACCATTTATTATAAAAAAATATTTTTTGAATTTAAAAATTATTTTACAAACATACGTAAAATAATGGTCAAAACCATAATTAACCAGTTTTTTAATGAAATAGCTGCATACTATCTTAGAAAAATATCAAAATTGATAACCTTTAACCTTTTTAACATTTATATATAAAACTACTTTTTAAAGAAAACTATTCAAAATTGTTTCCTTAAACCTTTAATAATGTAATACAGGTGTAAGTGTATATCTAATTGGAAATTTCTGAATCATTTTTTTTGTACATAAGAACTTTATTTTGTAATACTTTTAGAAACATTTATTATTCCATTATAAAAGAATATTAAATTGTTTTTCTTTATATGTAGTGCCTACTAGATTGTGAATATTCCATTGTTTACTGTACCGGGACCAACAAAACAAATTTATTCACGTTAATACATTGTTTTTGCACAACTAAATCGTTTTGTAATGGAAAATGAACTTTTTTTTTAATTTGTGGATAAAAACACCTATAATCAAGGAGAGCGAACAACTTATTGACATTTTAAAAGACATTTGACGGTAAAATCTATATTAAAACAAGAACAGCTCCTAAAATTTAGATTGCAAAATACATAGGATTTTTTTTCCATAGTTAGAAACGAATAAAGCATTCATAACAAATTATCAGAATCCATGAGTCGAAAAAGTAAGAAAGCCATTTTAGATCTCTCTCATGGTCAAGAGTCAACACTATTTTACTCCCCCAAAAAAAAGAACAAGTATTTCGTTTCACAGTCGTAAAGACTGTGGCCCTCTTCCCCTGCAGAGAAAGGGGAGGATTCTATTGAAGGAAGTGCGCTACACACACAGAATTTTTTTTTTTCTTGCCTTTTTCAAAATCAACCAAAAGCGGAGAGCAGAGTGCACGCGATCTTCTCTTTTCAAACAATTAAATCTCACCAGCAATGACATCCAATAATTCACAAAATAGCTGTAAATTTGTTTCGAGATATCTTTCCGATTTTTTCGAAATTTCGCAATTGTCCATAATTCTGGAGATCTTCGTATAATAAGGACCATTATAAATTTATCATCTTCCATCCTCTCAAAAATTGACACATTTGTTGAGTAATTCAGAGTACCACTGAGAATTGTACCTCTCGTGAAATAGGTTGCCAACCCCTGTTCTATTGTATAAAAGTAAAATTGTATCATACTGTTTGTTCATTAAAACGTGAAATTTAATTTTTCATTGCTTTAAATCCACCTATTCTTCCTTTAAAAATCATTTGTTCAGGAAAAATTAAACAGTTTCGTTCTGTACATCATTTATCTAGAGAATTGATCGACAAACTGTGTTCCATGAGTCCCAATAAAAAAAAATGGGAAAGAAAATTACAAATATGTATGCAAAATGGATTTATGTTCTCATGAAATTCGTTTAGTCACAATTATCTAAAGATCATAGACTAAAAATTAAAAATTTTATTTATACATAATTTGAAAATTTTTAAAACTTTTATTGTAATATAATAAATGAATTTTAAAACTTTATTTTATGCAGTAGATTGTGAATATACTATTGTTTGCTATCCTGAGTTCCACGAAGTAATTTTATACTAGTTAGTACAATGTTTTGAAACCTTTTACATTTGTGGGGAAAAAACACCTATAATGAAGAAGATAAAAAAATTATCGACATATGAACAGATTCGATGCTAAAATTTAAATTTAAGCTAGAAGACCTACATTTTAGGTTACCAATTCATGCCATATACGCAGAATTTCTCACACAGCTATGAACATTTTCATGCCATTCACAAAAATGTATTTAGAAAGTGAAAAATATTTTTAACGCGATTGGCAACAAAAACAAAATACAAAAACGAATTGAACACGGAATATGAAATGCTACTGCAGATAATTTCAAAAAGCTTATACGTCGATAGTTTGTGTAAAAAAATTGTGAACACATATCTCAGTTACTAAGTATAATGCATGCGTAGGTGACATTTGGATCACAAATTTATATTATCAATGAGTAAATAACATTAAAATTACATCATAAAATTTTTTAATAAAAATATAATATTTTTTTTAAATTGTCTTTACATATAATATCAAAAATATGTTTATCTATATACTTTAAATATTATTTTAAGATATATTCCCTTCAGCGAGGAAGGGGATTCCTCGAAAACATGTTACAGTTCTAGGGATTCCAAGAGTTGAAAAAGTTTGACGATTGACCAATGTCCAGAAATGAAAAGTCTTTCATGGTCAAGATTCACTCTGCTGCTTTAACCCCCTCCCCCGAAAAAGAAAAAAAAAGAGCTAACATTTATTTTACCAGTTTTACGACTGTCACCCCTCTCTTCGCCCCCCGCGTGTTCCCTTTCGCTGAAGGGGAGAATTTCATTGAAAAGGTTACCCGAGAGAGAAATTTATTGCCCATCTTCGGAGTCCCTTCGAATGGTGTCGATTTCAATCTTCATTGAGCAGAGTTCCTTAAGATTGTAAATGTTCTTATTGTCCGATGTCCTTTCAAGGAAGACTGAAAATAGGGGCATAGGCGGGCCGCGCGCGGTTCTCCTACTTATTAGAACTTTTCATTCTTTGGGGTGAATACCCATTTCTTCAAGTTCTTTAATAATGTCTTCAGCAGGCATGTCAGCTGGCATTCCTCTAATAACAACTCTGTACTCCTTTTCTTCCGGGAATTGGAATGTAAATGCTTCTAACTTTTCTTCGTCAATAATTTTCCTAATCTGATGATAGGCTACCGGTGTTTCAGGGTAAAATCTCATGCCTTTTCCTTTCACTCGGCCTACTAATTTCTGCTTTGTCAGATCTTGAATTTTTTAGTAGCTGGGCGACATTGTCAATCGTGATAGGGGGGTCGCACATGTGGCACTGAGGTTGAGGTTCTATAGGGGATCTCCATGTCATCAAACGTAATGTTGTCTTGTTCTTCGAAAGGTGGGTCTTCCAGCGTGAGAACTTCATATTGGTTTCACAACTTGTTTTTATTTTCTTGGCCAAGGAAATGTTCTTCGAAGGCGAGTGATTATTTTGCTTTTTGTTGACTACAGGGGTAAACTGTGAGAGTTCTTGCTTAGTGGTATAGCCCCATTTCTTCATTAAGTCGTCGAGGGCTTTGGCCTCAGTTAGTGTTCCTTCTCTCTTGAGAACTGTAAAGTGATAGCGGACTTCATCAAGAAATGAATACGCATTGATGGAGAATTGGTTAATTTCAGAAAGGTGGAATTCTTAACTGTCTATCTTATTGATTATCTTATTCAGAGTGACGTAGAGTTTGCGGCAATCAGAGGAGAAATGCACCATCTCAAAACTCTTTCTAATTGAGTCGAGGCAGGGAGGAGGAGGGGGTGTAGACCGTCTGCCCCCATGGCAGCCACTTTGAGACATTATCCTCACTTCCCAGCATCCAATAGGAAGACTCTCTCTTCTCCGAACTCCTTACTCCAAAAAATCTTCGAGAAGCCAAATTCTATACCTTGCAGCCCCGTCCACTACTTGCCCGCCGCCGCTCGACCAATAGCCATGAAGAACACCTCTAGCATGAAAATTCCACAACAGCCATTTCATCTAGCATACTACCAAATATGGGATTAAGGATTCCTAGAAACACTAATGCCCGCAGAACTTTCCGCAAATTAGAATTGATGGGGGAAAAAATTGGTTGGATTGGCTTAAAATTATTTAAGTTTTGTAAAAGTTGATATCTTGGTATACCATTTAACACACTACTTTTCATTTTTCACTAAAACTTGTTGTGAATTTGGGTTGTGGCTTATAATCAAATAAATATGGTAAGTTTTTTGTCGACCAAACAGTAAATTAAGATTAAGAAATAAAGCATCACATAAATATCAATACATTTCAGCGACATTTTTTGCTTTCTTCCATCTACATAGCAAAAGTACCACACTTGTGCATGACATATATAGCACACATGTTTTGCATTCACCATTGTGAAGAAAAACTGTTCTTCCTATTCTGTATGAAAATTATATATTTTTCCTTCCTTAACCCTTGTTTTTGACATTCTACACTTTTAAAATGTGGCGAATTACTACTTTTACTCGAAAAACATAAGCAGCACAACATTTTCAAGTTGAATGTTTCAACAACAATGAGCAGCTGCTATACCATGGATGTTTTCAATGCAGTGCGAACATACGTGAACCGATAAATCTGAATCCGACGTATGTACTTAACACATTTGCTGCCGGGTGCTACGCCATCGCGGGACGTAACGTAAGCATTAGGATCTATTTCCAAGGAAACGTGAAGTGTAGAGTGATGTTTCAGTAGCCAATTCCATGTTATCGCAGGAAGGGCACATCAACGTTTATTTTCACCTTTAGTCGGCTTATGTGGGGGAGAGGGGAACCCATTTCTACGGCTGGCATCTTGGTGATTACTTGTGTTCCTATTGTGGCAGAGAATGTGTAAAGCATCATAGTGTGTTACCAATTAGGGTACATGTGTCGTCTACATACAGTCACAGGGATTGTGAAAAGCCGATTCTCCAGTCTAGTTGGCGTCGGTGCTCCACAAATATGTTTCTTTTAGTATGCTTAGGTCTTAGTGAAGCCCACAATGTCTAGGTGGTCCATCGGTCGATCACGATCGGCTTAATGCTCACTCCGTGTGTATAGAATGCACCCGAATTGTTAGGGAAGTTGGCTTTTTTCACTCGCAAGATTTTGGAATTACAGGGAGCGAATTTTAAAATATCTGAAAAAAACTGTAGTCTGCCCAGTGAGTACTTTCTATTCTAGAATGAAGACAAACTGTGTGATTTATCTGTTATTATTGACATTATAGAACATTAAAATAATTTAGAAAAGATTATATTTTTTCTACCCTTTTTACATACCTTCTTTTGTGGATAAACCCTTGCTTTTTTGTCTTGATTTTAAAGAAAAAAACATAAACATACACTCATGGCCAAAATATTAGCGCACCAAGAAGGAGTCGTCAAAATAAAACAAAATTTTACATACGTAATGACTACTTCGATAAAAGTAAATGATTAGAAAATCAAAGAAAAAGGATAATTTATTTCAGAGAAAAAGGCAAAAGAACGGATGATTTAATACTCTGTTGAACCCCCTTTATCGCGAATGCACGATGCGATACGATCGGGCATTGAGGCATACAAGTTCTGTGTGATGTCTTGAGAGATTTCGTTCCATATTTACTGTAACCTTGCCTTTAGTTCGTTCAGACTCGTGGGATACCCAACTTACCGTTCTCAAATGATCCCAGATATGCTCGATTGGAGACAAATCTGGGAATCTGGTAGGCCAAGGAAGGGTAGTAACAGTGCGGAGACAGTCTTGTGACACCCTTGCCGTGTGAGGCCGAGCATTGTCTTATTGAAAAATGGCTCCTGGGAGCAATTGCATGAGTAGCAACACAATTGGTTGCAGGATGTCATGGACATACCGCTGGACTGTCATGGTGCCATGGACCAATACTAGGAGTGACCGTGTTTTATGTTCACTGACACCCATACCATCACAGAAGCTGTGGGAGCGGTGTGTCGCTGTAAAGCAAAGGCAAGATTGAGGTGTTCACGACGGGGTCTCCACACACGAACACGATGGTCTTCTCTAGTGACATTGAATCTGGATTCGTAGCTAAAGACCACCTGGTTCCAATCCGCTGCAGTTCAGGTTCCTCGTGCATGGCACCACTCCAAACGGAAGTGATGACGGGTGGGCGTCAAGGGCAGCACACGTAATGGGCGCCGCGATCCAAAATGTCCTTCAGCCAGGCACATTCGTATGGTTCGAGAAGACACAGGGGCCTCTAGTGAAGGTGCTACCTGTACCTGGATGGCGGCCGATGAAGCAGTTGGCTGTACACGTGTATTTCTTACGATGTGGCGGTCTTCTCGACGACTGGTCTGTCGACAGTGTGCTGAACCTGGTTTTCGTGTAAATGGCATCTCTCGGATCCACTGGTCCCAACACCTCCTCACAACACAATCAGAGCGGCCTAATTGACGAGCTACTCGCCTAGACCCAGCTTCCATTATGCCGATGATTCTCTCCCTCTCAAACTGCGACAGCTGCTCATATTGTCTTCGAAAACGGCGTAATGGCATGCCTACTTCAGCTCTTCCTTTGTAAACGATTCAGCACACTTTAACAAGTTTTGGTTATATGTTTTATACTGCACGGAGAACGACGTTAAACGCCATCTATCGGCTATACATAATGCCCAATCACACTGCATTTCTAATCATTTGCATATTACCCCGACATGTACCTTCATGTCAAGTTTCGTTACGATCCCGCAATTATTTCTTGGTGCAGAATTTTTCTGTTAATGAGTGTTTTTCACATTAATGAAGGAACTATTAACCAAAATTAATAGTGCTCCGAGCTGTGATAGATTTAAAATTTAATGTCCATTTTTGAAGAATTCTTTCAATGCGAGGTTAGATGAAAGTGGCATAGCTACCGCAGTATCAGTCGTATTAATGATATGGAGCCCCGAATCTTCAGAGGCCCCAAAATGTGTAAGATAAAACCGTAAGATGTTGAAAGTCCACCAAAAAGGGTCTCCAAGGAATTTTGATACACGGCTCACTCAGAACTAGGTACCCCAGTGTTTGATGATTTTCAAGATGATAAAACATTGCAGATAGTTTCACAAATCCTTTTGAAATTTTTCTGCAAAATTTTAATTGTTACCCACCTGAAATCAAAATCGAAATTATTGGAAGTGGCACGTTTATTATTTTTTTTTATCTGAATGGATATTTCTTTAAAAAAGGTTGGACACAGCACTGACGTAAAATTATATATGCAGAGTTTAAGAGGTAACTCTCCAACGCGTTTTGTTTCAACAATATTTTTAATTAATTTTCGGTAATTTAATTTCCTCGTACACCATACTCTCTCGAGAGACTCAAGAGTGGAAATATTACCGCTAGCATGTGAGCGGATGTGTATATTGCCACCACAATTGGACGGTCATCAAACGTATTTAGAGAGCGTACCCCTAAACTCTAACCTTTATTAGATCAAGTTAGCAATTTATAAAAGCAAATTGTTGCTTGAAAAATAAAAGTGGTAAAACTAGTTTTCTTTTTTTTTTAAACAGATTTTGATTTATAGGATATAAAGTGTTCATTTTACAAAAGAACCAATTAATTTCTTTTTTGTCTTTTTCACAATTCTGTTTTGTGGTTAAGACATTTATGCTTCGCATTTTTTTAATTATAATTTTATCTCAAAAATATTTTGGTAACAGATTTCTTTTATTTTAACCGTGAATAATGATCGATGAGACAGACAGAGGTCAAAGGTGTTAATTTAAGAAAATTGAGACGTTAAATATTAAGAAAAAAAACTAATTTTCCATTGTTGAAAAATTTAAATTCTCCAGAAAAGATCAGAATTAAAAGAACGGGAGCATATATACAGTTTGGAACTACTCTCTAAAAACTTGTTATTTTTATCTCAGAATACTGACGCATCTAACTTTTTAGTGGTAGTTTTAATAACAGATTAAAATGACACAACATTTAATTTCACATGAAATATTTATTTTCATTTCAATATACTTTAATTTTAATATTAGTTCATTACTTTCAATTTGTGATAGTAGATAGTAGATTGTAGAAGTTCCATAATTGCACAGTGCCAGCGTGCTGATTGCGCCACTTCAGTATCGCTTTGAGCTCTTTTAGAGCCTCGGACGTACTTTGAACGCCCGCATACGAATTCCGGCACAGTGCCACATGCTTGATTGCGCCACTTCAGTACGCTTTGACGCAATCTTCTGCCTTCTTGATTTACCTAAATCAAAAAAAAAAATACCATGACTGAAATTTTGGATTTGACCCCGGCTATGGACTTGGATACTGAATTGACTAATGGAATGGATAACAATGACGATCGACACCCTATGGAAAATGAACCGCCTTTACCTCAAGATGACTCCCGCCCCGGAACTCCACACCTCACCAACTGTGAGCAAATGAAGATACTGGCAAGAAACATCAAATACTACACTATCACCATCGAGAACATCAAGGCTAACATAAGATCCCTCAAGCTTCATGGATTAAACGACGAAGACTGCCATATCATGAAAGAACACCTCCAAAGACTCGACAACTACACCGCCCTCAACGCACTAACGGTAAGTGAGTTTTCCTCTCTTCCCAGCTGTGATAACCCCGGTTGTGCAGAACACCACACTCCTTTAAATACTCCCACCAAAAATAATGATAACGAATTTCCTACTCTACCGAAAACTGCCTCACTCAAAAGAAAAGACAATGAATCTGAATTTGTTTCCCCACCCAACCGTAAACTTTCTAAAAACCAAAATACTCCACTGGCTACTGATCAAAATTTTAAAATCAATCTCTCCAACAAATTCAACGCCCTCGAAATTCATGACTCTGAAATCGATCCCGTAGAAGGAACCTCGACCGCAACGTCTGTCAACAATGTTAACGCTGTAAATAACAAAAAAAACCCACAACCAATGCCACCGTTAATAAATCAGCCGATCTCACGAAGAACCTCCCCCCACCAGTAATGCTAAAAATAACTTTAGACTTCCGAGAGCAAATGAGAGTGATAAACAACTTCATGCCAAAAATTCGTAGCAAAATGACCGGAGAATATTTTAAATTATATTGCGACACACACGATCAATACCATGAACTTCTTGCATTTCTCAAAAAATCCAATATCAATTCTACTCTATTAAACTTAAAGCAGAAAGACCTATCAAGGTAGTAATTAAAGGACTACCCAAAAAAGCAAAACCTGAAGATATAGAAAAAGACCTAATCGATCTGGGATTCACCGTTGATCGGGTTTCCCAGCTAATTGGAAAAATAACTAATCAACCACTCCCAGTATTCTTGGTATCCTTACCAAGAAACATGACCAACGCTAATATTTTTAAGCTAGATAAACTTTCATTTTTAAACGTTACAGTAGAGGGCTACGATAGCAAAGGGGTGACCCAATGCTATAAATGCCAACAATTCAATCACACGGCAAGCAATTGCCATATAAAACCTAAATGTCTTAAATGTGGGGAACCCCATCAAACAAGTGAATGCGAGATCGATAGGGTCGAAACTATGTACTGCGTGAATTGTGAAGCATATGGCCACATGGCCAATTACTCAAAATGTCCACTATACCCCAAACCACGCAAAGGAGCAACAATAAAACCAAATTACACTACAATAGTTAACAGTCTAGTCCGCCCAAACGTATCTTTTGCGCAAGCAGCAGCCCAACAGGAAAGGAATAAGAATACCGCTCCCACCCCCCAACAGATGGCACCACGAATCGGTCAGGTTCCTACTACAATAACAGCACAAACTCAGGCCGCAACAACTCACATTGCAAAGCAACAAAAAACCAATAATGCTAAAAACGAATGTATGGGTCTCATAACCCAAACACTAACTCAAACTATTCAAGCTCTATCACTACTTGTTCAACAAATTAATAGTATAGACTTCTCATCTAACACCCCTCAACCATCCAATGCCAATAAAAATAAATCTCAACGAAAGAAGGAAATACGCGCCTTAGTAGAGGCTCTTCTAGATGACTACGATGAATAGACACCAAATAAGCGGCCTGAGTTTGTGTTCTTGGAACGCAAACGGCCTACTAAGCAAAATCTCAGAATTAAAAATTTTTATAGAGAAGTACGATCCCGACATCTTACTAATCCAAGAAACACGTTTGAGACCCACCCTCAACATAAACATTTCAAATTATACATGTTACAGGAACGACCGCATCTCGAACGGAACTACTCCTACTCTCGGTGGTACAATAATTTTTATTAAAAAATCTATTCCGCATTTCTCCCCCCCCATCCCCCACTCTGCAT
The DNA here is from genome assembly GCA_019973935.1 of Trichonephila clavipes. Taxonomy (NCBI): domain Eukaryota; kingdom Metazoa; phylum Arthropoda; class Arachnida; order Araneae; family Nephilidae; genus Trichonephila; species Trichonephila clavipes. The sequence continues at coordinate 117,322 of BMAU01019263.1, forward strand.
CATATAGAAGCTACCACCGTAACTATTACTCCCCGAATATTAGCAACTTCTCAATTACTTGTATTTATATTCCCCCTAGATCTGATAAAAACTTATTCACTGTTGATATTGAGGCTCTCATTCAGGCCAACAGTAACTGTGTGATTTTTGGCGATTTTAACGCCACACACAGTGCATGGAATTGCTCAAAAACTCTCCCAGAGGCATTCGATTAAAATACTTCACTGACGACAATAACCTAGAAATTGCTTTTCCCAACTCTCCAACCAGATATGGATACAACTCCTCGAATACTCTTGATTTCGCAATAATTAGTAACTTCAACTACCCCTACAATATTGTATCCATAAACGACCTTTCGTCAGACCACAACCCTGTCATGTTAAACTTTAATATTGCTACCCCCATCCATAAAGATAATCCTAGAGCAATTACCACCTGTTGGTCTGCTTTCAGAAAAAATCTCAAAAATGAAATTAAACTCTTCGACTATGCTAAAATCAACAGTGAATCTACGTTAGAAGAAAAAGTAGCAAAGTTCGCGGATGCGGTTAGCTCCGCCCACAACTTAGCTTCCAAGCCAATTAAAAACACCCGACACAGCTACACGCCACAACACATCAACTATCTAATAACTTGTAAAAATAGGGCCAGGAAATTATACCAACAGACACTAAATCCACTACACAAAACTGAAGCCAACAGACTTCAAAAATTAATTAAAAAAGAAATCAGGATACACGCACAAAACACTTGGAACGCCAAACTCGAATCACTTGAAACCCAAGATAACAGTCTCTGGCGCATGCAAAAATACTTTCGCAAAAAACGCTCAGACATTCCAAATTTAACCGGACCCAATGGCATCGCTAGCAACGATGAACAGAAGGCCAACTTAATTGCAAACACTTTCATAGACAATTACACGGAAAATAAAAGACCAGGGAAGCACACTACCAACATAGACTCTGACGTCACTAATACACTAACAAGATTTTTCTCTACTCCACCTTCATCTCCTATCTCTCCCACAGACCCAGACGAGATCTGTGACTATATGAAAAAACTAAAAAACTCCAAAGCACCTGGAATCGATAATATCACCAATAAAATGATTAAAAACTTTCCTTTTAAAATTATCTTAATCTTTACCTACATTATTAATAAAATTTTATTACTCAGGCACTTTCCAACTGAATGGAAAGTTGCAATTGTTTTTCCAATTCACAAGCCTGGAAAAAACAAAAATTCTCCAGATGCCTACCGGCCAATCTCTCTATTATCTTCGCTCAGCAAAATTGCTGAGCACATAATTTTAAATAGAATCAAAAATCACATCTATAGCACTAACTTTTTAAACCCTAACCAGTTTGGATTCACTCAACAACTTTCTACTTACCACCCGCTACTCAGATTAACGGAAAAAATTTCCTCAGGATTTCAGAGAGGCAGGACCACTGGTGCTGTCTTCCTGGATATCCAAAAGGCATTTGACCGTGTCTGGATAGACGGACTCATTTATAAACTTATTACGTATAATTTTCCACCTGCTATTATTCATATTCTGTACTCATACCTCACTAACAGGAAATACAAAGTCAGAGTGAACGACACGCTCTCAATTACACACCGCGTCAACATTGGGGTAACACAGGGTTCCCTTTTGGGACCTGTGTTATTCAACATTTACGTTAATGATATACCTTCACACCCACGCACTATGATTAATCTATATGCTGATGACACTGCGATCTCAGCCACTTACAAAAATACAAAATCAGTCACAATTGCACTAAACAAACACCTGGCCCTACTCGAAAAATACTTCAATGACTGGAAAATTAAAATCAACGTGGATAAAACCGTTGCGGTGTTATTCACTAAAGCTCGCAAACCAATTGCGCCGCCCACTCTATATTCCACACCACTACGCTGGTCTCAAACAACCAAGTACCTTGGAATTACTTTTGACAAAACCCTCACATGGAAGCCTCATATTCTTTATGCGCGCGATAAATTCCGGATCGCATTAAAGAAACTCTACCCCTTAATTTGCCGGAATTCCAATATGTATCTATACAATAAGGTACTTCTCTATACGGCCGTTTTGCGTCCAATTCTGAGCTACGGATGTCCCATATGGGGCTACGCAGCTAACACAAACATAAAAATCCTAGAAACTGCACAAAATTCTATCATCCGATGTATCGTAAGAGCATGCAGATACAACTCAAACGAAAATATTTACAGAGCCATCAAAATACCTCCTTTTAAAAAACATATACAAGACTTAGCCAAAAATTTTTATGACAATCTCCCCAACATCAATAATACCAACATCATCAATCTAGAAAATTACACCCCTCTGGATACTCAAAAAAGACCTAGGAGAATTCTCCTAGACTCCTACAATCCGCCTTAATTTATTTAAATGTTCATTCACCAATCGGCGAATGAACCCCCTCTTACTAAATTTTAATCTACTTTAATTTACTCTAAACTCCCATCAATCCTAAATTCAATGCATCTATCAGGAAATATTCAATCTTTCCCCCACTACTTTCTGCACAACCTTCGGCACAGCCATTAGAGAGGATTCTCACTTTCTGCTAACATCCAATAGAAGTGCCCTCTTTCACACAACTGGATCGACAACGACAGAAAGGCCATCCATCAAGACTGACAGCCCGCTCCTCTACGAGATGACGTCACTCCTCCGGACAAGCGCTTCACCTCCGATGTCACCCCATCAATCATCATGCTCCAACCACACTGCTAAGGAAAGCACGGCTCCTCGCGAGCCACAACGAACTCTCAAGACTCTCTACTATTTCACCCAAGACAGCAAACGAACTCATGATTAAACATTTTGAACATTGACAATAATTTTTAGATTTTTAAGAACAATAGTGAACTATAATTACATTATGTGCATTAGAATTTCCAACTACCACTTTTTAATGATTCAACTACTTTCGATATGGGACGGCGGATTTCATAAAATCCAGTTTCCCAAAGACCCCCCAACTTCTGTCAACAGCCATCGGATGAAGTGATACGGCCTGTGACACGTTAGCGTCCGGACGTACTTTTGAACGCTCCGCATACGAATTCCGGTGCACAGTGCCAGCGTGCTGATTGCGCCACTTCAGTATCGCTTTGAGCTCTTTTAGAGCCTCACGCAAACTTCTGCCTTCTTGATTTACCTAAATCAAAAAAAAAAAAATACCATGACTGAAATTTTGGATTTGACCCCGGCTATGGACTTGGATACTGAATTGACTAATGGAATGGATAACAATGACGATCGACACCCTATGGAAAATGAACCGCCTTTACCTCAAGATGACTCCCGCCCCGGAACTCCACACCTCACCAACTGTGAGCAAATGAAGATACTGGCAAGAAACATCAAATACTACACTATCACCATCGAGAACATCAAGGCTAACATAAGATCCCTCAAGCTTCATGGATTAAACGACGAAGACTGCCATATCATGAAAGAACACCTCCAAAGACTCGACAACTACACCGCCCTCAACGCACTAACGGTAAGTGAGTTTTCCTCTCTTCCCAGCTGTGATAACCCCGCTTGTGCAGAACACCACACTCCTTTAAATACTCCCACCAAAAATAATGATAACGAATCTCCTACTCTACCGAAAACTGCCTCACTCAAAAGAAAAGACAATGAATCTGAATTTGTTTCCCCACCCAACCGTAAACTTTCTAAAAACCAAAATACTCCACTGGCTACTGATCAAAATTTTAAAATCAATCTCTCCAACAAATTCAACGCCCTCGAAATTCATGACTCTGAAATCGATCCCGTAGAAGGAACCTCGACCGCAACGTCTGTCAACAATGCTAACGCTGTAAATAACAAGAAAAAACCCACAACCAATGCCACCGTTAATAAATCAGCCGATCTCACGAAGAACCTCCCCCCACCAGTAATGCTAAAAATAACTTTAGACTTCCGAGAGCAAATGAGAGTGATAAACAACTTCATGCCAAAAATTCGTAGCAAAATGACCGGAGAATATTTTAAATTATATTGCGACACACACGATCAATACCATGAACTTCTTGCATTTCTCAAAAAAATCCAATATCAATTCTACTCTATTAAACTTAAAGCAGAAAGACCTATCAAGGTAGTAATTAAAGGACTACCCAAAAAAGCAAAACCTGAAGATATAGAAAAAAGACCTAATCGATCTGGGATTCACCGTTGATCGGGTTTCCCAGCTAATTGGAAAAATAACTAATCAACCACTCCCAGTATTCTTGGTATCCTTACCAAGAAACATGACCAACGCTAATATTTTTAAGCTAGATAAACTTTCATTTTTAAACGTTACAGTAGAGGGCTACGATAGCAAAGGGGTGACCCAATGCTATAAATGCCAACAATTCAATCACACGGCAAGCAATTGCCATATAAAACCTAAATGTCTTAAATGTGGGGAACCCCATCAAACAAGTGAATGCGAGATCGATAGGGTCGAAACTATGTACTGCGTGAATTGTGAAGCATATGGCCACATGGCCAATTACTCAAAATGTCCACTATACCCCAAACCACGCAAAGGAGCAACAATAAAACCAAATTACACTACAATAGTTAACAGTCTAGTCCGCCCAAACGTATCTTTTGCGCAAGCAGCAGCCCAACAGGAAAGGAATAAGAATACCGCTCCCACCCCCCAACAGATGGCACCACGAATCGGTCAGGTTCCTACTACAATAACAGCACAAACTCAGGCCGCAACAACTCACATTGCAAAGCAACAAAAAACCAAGTAATGCTAAAAACGAATGTATGGGTCTCATAACCCAAACACTAACTCAAACTATTCAAGCTCTATCACTACTTGTTCAACAAATTAATAGTATAGACTTCTCATCTAACACCCTCTACCATCCAATGCCAATAAAAATAAATCTCAACGAAAGAAGGAAATACGCGCCTTAGTAGAGGCTCTTCTAGATGACTACGATGAATAGACACCAAATAAGCGGCCTGAGTTTGTGTTCTTGGAACGCAAACGGCCTACTAAGCAAAATCTCAGAATTAAAAATTTTTATAGAGAAGTACGATCCCGACATCTTACTAATCCAAGAAACACGTTTGAGACCCACCCTCAACATAAACATTTCAAATTATACATGTTACAGGAACGACCGCATCTCGAACGGAACTACTCCTACTCTCGGTGGTACAATAATTTTTATTAAAAAATCTATTCCGCATTTCTCCCCCCATCCCCCACTCTGCATCATATAGAAGCTACCACCGTAACTATTACTCCCCCGAATATTAGCAACTTCTCAATTACTTGTATTTATATTCCCCCTAGATCTGATAAAAACTTATTCACTGTTGATATTGAGGCTCTCATTCAGGCCAACAGTAACTGTGTGATTTTTGGCGATTTTAACGCCACACACAGTGCATGGAATTGCTCCAAAAACTCTCCCAGAGGCATTCGATTAAAATACTTCACTGACGACAATAACCTAGAAATTGCTTTTCCCAACTCTCCAACCAGATATGGATACAACTCCTCGAATACTCTTGATTTCGCAATAATTAGTAACTTCAACTACCCCTACAATATTGTATCCATAAACGACCTTTCGTCAGACCACAACCCTGTCATGTTAAACTTTAATATTGCTACCCCCATCCATAAAGATAATCCTAGAGCAATTACCACCTGTTGGTCTGCTTTCAGAAAAAATCTCAAAAATGAAATTAAACTCTTCGACTATGCTAAAATCAACAGTGAATCTACGTTAGAAGAAAAAGTAGCAAAGTTCGCGGATGCGGTTAGCTCCGCCCACAACTTAGCTTCCAAGCCAATTAAAAACACCCGACACAGCTACACGCCACAACACATCAACTATCTAATAACTTGTAAAAATAGGGCCAGGAAATTATACCAACAGACACTAAATCCACTACACAAAACTGAAGCCAACAGACTTCAAAAATTAATTAAAAAAGAAATCAGGATACACGCACAAAACACTTGGAACGCCAAACTCGAATCACTTGAAACCCAAGATAACAGTCTCTGGCGCATGCAAAAATACTTTCGCAAAAAACGCTCAGACATTCCAAATTTAACCGGACCCAATGGCATCGCTAGCAACGATGAACAGAAGGCCAACTTAATTGCAAACACTTTCATAGACAATTACACGGAAAATAAAAGACCAGGGAAGCACACTACCAACATAGACTCTGACGTCACTAATACACTAACAAGATTTTTCTCTACTCCACCTTCATCTCCTATCTCTCCCACAGACCCAGACGAGATCTGTGACTATATGAAAAAACTAAAAACTCCAAAGCACCTGGAATCGATAATATCACCAATAAAATGATTAAAAACTTTCCTTTTAAAATTATCTTAATCTTTACCTACATTATTAATAAAATTTTATTACTCAGGCACTTTCCAACTGAATGGAAAGTTGCAATTGTTTTTCCAATTCACAAGCCTGGAAAAAACAAAAATTCTCCAGATGCCTACCGGCCAATCTCTCTATTATCTTCGCTCAGCAAAATTGCTGAGCACATAATTTTAAATAGAATCAAAAATCACATCTATAGCACTAACTTTTTAAACCCTAACCAGTTTGGATTCACTCAACAACTTTCTACTTACCACCCGCTACTCAGATTAACGGAAAAAATTTCCTCAGGATTTCAGAGAGGCAGGACCACTGGTGCTGTCTTCCTGGATATCCAAAAGGCATTTGACCGTGTCTGGATAGACGGACTCATTTATAAACTTATTACGTATAATTTTCCACCTGCTATTATTCATATTCTGTACTCATACCTCACTAACAGGAAATACAAAGTCAGAGTGAACGACACGCTCTCAATTACACACCGCGTCAACATTGGGGTAACACAGGGTTCCCTTTTGGGACCTGTGTTATTCAACATTTACGTTAATGATATACCTTCACACCCACGCACTATGATTAATCTATATGCTGATGACACTGCGATCTCAGCCACTTACAAAAATACAAAATCAGTCACAATTGCACTAAACAAACACCTGGCCCTACTCGAAAAATACTTCAATGACTGGAAAATTAAAATCAACGTGGATAAAACCGTTGCGGTGTTATTCACTAAAGCTCGCAAACCAATTGCGCCGCCCACTCTATATTCCACACCACTACGCTGGTCTCAAACAACCAAGTACCTTGGAATTACTTTTGACAAAACCCTCACATGGAAGCCTCATATTCTTTATGCGCGCGATAAATTCCGGATCGCATTAAAGAAACTCTACCCCTTAATTTGCCGGAATTCCAATATGTATCTATACAATAAGGTACTTCTCTATACGGCCGTTTTGCGTCCAATTCTGAGCTACGGATGTCCCATATGGGGCTACGCAGCTAACACAAACATAAAAATCCTAGAAACTGCACAAAATTCTATCATCCGATGTATCGTAAGAGCATGCAGATACAACTCAAACGAAAATATTTACAGAGCCATCAAAATACCTCCTTTTAAAAAACATATACAAGACTTAGCCAAAAATTTTTATGACAATCTCCCCAACATCAATAATACCAACATCATCAATCTAGAAAATTACACCCCTCTGGATACTCAAAAAGACCTAGGAGAATTCTCCTAGACTCCTACAATCCGCCTTAATTTATTTAAATGTTCATTCACCAATCGGCGAATGAACCCCCTCTTACTAAATTTTAATCTACTTTTCTCTAAATTTTCATTAAACTCTAATTTACTCTAAACTCCCATCAATCCTAAATTCAATGCATCTATCAGGAAATATTCAATTTTTCCCCACTACTTTCTGCACAACCTTCGGCACAGCCATTAGAGAGGATTCTCACTTTCTGCTAACATCCAATAGAAGTGCCCTCTTTCACACAACTGGATCGACAACGACAGAAAGGCCATCCATCAAGACTGACAGCCCGCTCCTCTACGAGATGACGTCACTCCTCCGGACAAGCGCTTCACCTCCGATGTCACCCCATCAATCATCATGCTCCAACCACACTGCTAAGGAAAGCACGGCTCCTCGCGAGCCACAACGAACTCTCAAGACTCTCTACTATTTCACCCAAGACAGCAAACGAACTCATGATTAAACATTTTGAACATTTCGGACAATAGATTTTTAAGAACAATAGTGAACTATAATTACATTATGTGCATTAGAATTTCCAACTACCACTTTTTAATGATTCAACTACTTTCGATATGGGACGGCGGATTTCATAAAATCCAGTTTCCCAAAGACCCCCCAACTTCGTATTTTGAGCTCTTTGAGCAGCTTTTTCATCAGCAATCTTTTTTTAAAACTAAGCTAAAAAACAATACCTTGACTGAATTTTGGAATTTGACCCCGGAAATGGACTTGGAAACTGAACTTGACTAATGGAATGGATAACAATGACGATCGACACCCTATGGACAAATGAAGGGAACTTTACCTCAAGATGACTCCCGACCCGGAACGCCACACCTCCAGCTGCCAACTGTGAGCAAAGGCATACTGGCAAGAAACATAAATAGATCCCTACACTATCACCAATAGAACACATTAAAGGCCAGCCTGATAAACTCCTTAAACGACCCACAGGATTAAACGACGAAGACTGCCATATCATGAAAGAACATGAGCAAAGACTCGACAACTACACCGCCCTCAACGACTAACGGTAAGTGAGTTTTCCTCTCTTCGAAGCTGTGATAACCCCGCTTGTGCAGAACACCACACGCCCATTAAATACTCCCACCAAAAATAATGATAACGAATTCCTACTCTACCGAAAACTGCCTCACTCAAAAGAAAAGACAATGAATCTGAATTTGTTTCCTCCCAACCGCAAACTTTCTAAAAACCAAGAACTCCACTGGCTACTGATCAAAATTTTAAAATCAATCTCTCCAACAAAAACCGCCCTCGAAATTCATGACTCTGAAATCCCCGCGAAGGAACCTCGACCGCAACGTCTGTCAACAATGCTAACACTGTAAATAACAAGAAAAAACCCACAACCAATGCCACCGTTAATAAATCAGCCGAACAAAAAAACCTCCCCACCAGTAATGCTAAAAATAACTTTAGACTTCCAGATGAAAGTGATAAACAACTTCATGCCAAAATTCGAAGCAAAATGTCAGGAGAATATTTTAAATTTATTGCGACACACATGATCAATACCATGAACTAAATGCATTTCTCGAAAAAAATCCAATATCAATTCTACTCCATTAAACTTAAACAGAAAGACCTATCAAGGTAGTAATTAATGGACTACCGAAAAACAGCAAAACCTGAAGATATCACCAAGACCTAATCGATCTGGGATTCACCGTTGATCGGGTTTCCCAACTAATTGGAAAAATAACAAATCAACCACTACCCAGTATTCTTGGTATCCTTACCCAGAAACATTGATAACGCTAAAATTTTTAAAGTTAATAAACTTTCCTTTTTAAACGTTAGTCGAAGGGCTACGAAAGCAAAGGGGTGACCCAATGCTATAAATGCCAACAATTCAATCACACGGCAAGCAATTGCCACATAAAACCCCGATACCTGAAATGTGGAGAGGCCCATCAAAGGGTGAATGCCAGATCAAAAAGTCGAAAATATGTACTGTATAAACTGTAAAGCCTACGACCACATGGCCAACTATTCTCAAAATGTCCACTTTCCCAAAACCCCGCAAAGGGAACCTTCAATACACCTAATTACACCAGCATAGTTAACAGTATTGTAAGACCCAATCTCACCTTTTCGCGCAGGCCCCTAAACAAGCTCGATCAACTATTCAACCTATTGCCCTCAACAGATGGCACCACGCGCCGCTTAGATTCCCGCTACAAACCAATCACAAACTCAGGCCGTCAGGAGACAAATTACCCCCCAACCCCAGCTGATAAACTCAAATAACGATTGCATGGGCTTAATAACCCAAACGCTCAATCAAACCATACAAGCATTATCTGTCCTTGTCCAACAAATCAGCGCAATGCTCCCCCCACCCCTACCCTCCAGCACATCGAAGCTACCACCGTAACTATTACCCTTCCGAACACTAATCATATCTCTATCACCAGCATTTCTGTTCCCCCTCGTTCCGACAATCAGTTTGAAGCGACCTTACAGCTCAACAAAACGACTCCAAAACTGAACTGAATTGATCTGTTATTCTTGTAGCGTGCCTGTTTTTACCATGTAATGTAGTTTTTGGAAGCTTACCTCTTAATTGCTCATTTAATCTTTAAAGTTAATAATTGTTTATTGTTATTTCATTCAACCGTGTTGTAGTGAAGAATGTCTAACCCCGCAACGCCCCTTTTGGACTTAAAAACACGTAAGCTATTCTGTTCTACTGGTGAATGCAATACAAATTCTTCTACTACGGATAGTCAGTACGTAGCGAAAGATTTTTTTTTCTCCTTCTCCTCAAGGCCACTTGATGCATCTGCTCGGAGATTCGTTTCGCTTCCTGCTTATTCAACAATATGACTAGTGAAACCGTTGAAGTCGCTCGTATTGCGTTGCGGCTGCCACCGTTTTGGAAATCGAACGTTCGTCTATGGATTGAGCAATGCGACCATGCATTCACATTCAGTGGTATCTCCAGTGATGATACTAAGCATTCTGCTTTGGTTGCGAACCTGGATGCTGAAACTCTCTCCTACGTGTCGGACATTGTGTTAAGCCCTCCGAACAGTGACAAATATCACACTCTCTCGCAGCGGCTCATCACCCAATTTAGCGACTAGGAGACTCAAAAAATTAAGAAACTGCTTACTGACCTTCAGCTAGAAGATGAGAAGCCCAGCCACACCTGTTGCGAAAAATGAAAGAGCGGTCTAATGGCCAACTTCAGGATGACTTTCTGCAAAGTTTGTGGCTTCAAAGAATGCCACCACATATCCAGACTGTTTTGTCTGCATCCTCAGAGCCTTTGGATAAACTGGCTATCATCGCTGATAAGGTTTCTGAGGTTGTTGGTTCATCCTCAACTATCTGTGCTGCCACAAATGTTCCTCCCCCATCCCAGTCATCTTCAAGCAGTGCTCAGCCAACCATGGACTCTCTCGTCAGGCAGATCCAAGAGCTGTCTCTACAAGTTGCTGAACTGACAAGAGAGCGCAATACCTCTCGCCACCAACAATATAGTTCTGACCGCCGGAGATCACATTCACGCTCTAGGAGTGTCAATAGAGGAAGTGGCTTCTGCTACTATCATCGCCGTTATAAAGAGCAGGCCCGCAAGTGTGTTTCACCTTGTGCATTTGTGCAAAAAAAACGAGTAAGCTCTGTCATAGCTGGAATGGCAGAGCCCTCGCAACATACCAGCCGGTTATTTTTATTAGACCGCAAGTCTGGCCAGAAATTCCTCATAGACTCTGGAAGTGAAATCTGTGTCATCCCACCTTCTCCAACTATGAATAAATCACCTCAGTCTAACTTCTCCTTATTTGCTGCTAATAATACCCAAATTCCAGCCTATGGTATGGTCCGTAAAGAACTGAACTTGGGTCTGAGGCGACCTTTTATCTGGACTTTCATAATTGCTGATGTATCATCTCCTATAATTGGTGCTGATTTTCTAAAGCACTTCAACCTTTTAATTGACCTTAAGAAAAAAAGGTTGATGGATGTGGAAACTTCTCTTTTCACTCCTTGTGTTTTTTCAAATATTGTACAGCCCTCAATCCTCACTGTAGATGCAAACATTAATTTTAAAAACATCTTATCGGAATATCCAGACTTTAGCAACCCTTCTTTAATTTCCAAATCAGCATCACATGGCACAGTCCACCATATTATTACTACTGGCCCACCAGTCACTGCCAGGCCTTGAAGGCTACACCCTAAACTGTATGATGCAGTGAAGGTAGAATTTGACTTTCTTCTTGATCAAGGCATTATTAGACCTTCCAAAAGTCCCTGGAGTTCTCCTCTTCATATTATGCCCAAATCTGACTCTACAATTAGATCTGTTGGGGATTACAGGCAGCTGAATTCTGTTACTGAGTTCGAAAGCTACCCCATGCCTTATTTGAATGACTTTGCTCATGCACTACATGGCAAGAAGATATTTTCCAAAATAGACATTTTTAAGGCATTCCACCAAATCCCTATAGCTGAGTGTGATATTCCTCAGACAGCTGTAACAACTCCATGGGGTCTTTACGAATATACCCATTTGTGTTTTGGCATTGTGAATGCACCACAAACCTTTATGCGATTCATGCATGAAGTACTAAGAGGACTTCCTTTTTGTTTTGTCTACTTGGATGATATTTTGTGTTACTCAGAAAATGCTGAGGAGCATCGTTCTCACTTAAGAACTATATTCCAAACACTGAGCTCATATGGTTTAAAACTAAATATCTCTAAATGTGTATTTGGTGTGACTGAACTCATTTTCCTTGGCCACCTTATCACTCCTGATGGCATTAAGCCATTGCCTGACAAAGTTCAAACAGTTTTTGATTACAAACAACCAGAGACTGTTGGCTCTCTGAGAAAATTTTAGGACTGTTAAATTTTTATAGACGTTTCTTGCCCAAAGCAGCTGAACAACAGTATCTTTTAAGTGAATTTTTAAAAGGTTCTAAAGGTAAAAGAACTCACAAAGCCTTTAAACTGGTCTTCTGAGGCAATTACAGCATTTCAGAGGTGTAAACAAGCTCTTGCTGATGCTGCACTTCTTTCTCATCCTTCACCTTCTGCCCCGCTTGCTCTTCATGTGGACGCCTCTGATTATGCCATAGGAGGTGCACTTCACCAAGTTGTGGACTCTGAGCTACAGCCTTTGGCTTTCTTTTCCAGAAAACTTACTTCATCTGAAAAGTCTTACAGTGCCTACACGACCGTGAACTCCTCGCTATCTACTCGGCTATCCAACACTTTCGGTATATGCTGGAAGCTAGAGATTTCACAGTGTTTACTGACCACAAGCCCCTCACTTATGCTTTTAGGCAAAAGTGACAAGTGTTCTCCACGGCAGATCCGTCAGCTGGATTTCATCTCTCAGTTCCCACAAATATTGTACACATTTCAGGATCTGACAATATTGCTACTGATGTTCTCTCTCGTGTTTCTGCAATCACCTTCCCAAGTCAAATTGACTATGACTTTATTGCTGAGACACAACAGACTGAGCAGGAGCTTCACACCCTAATAGCATCTGGAACTTCCTTGGAACTCAAAAGGTAACTTTTCCCAATTCGTCTACTGAAATTATGTGTGATCCATCAACGGGCACAGCCAGACCCTACATCCCAAAACAGCATCGCCAAGATGTTTTCTCTGCTCTGCATAATTTATCCCATCCTGGCATACGTCGATCAGTACATTTGATGAAGCAGCGTTTTGTTTGGCCATTAATCTCATCAGATGTAGCTAAGTGGGCAAGACACTGCCTAGCTTGCCAAAAATCCAAAATTCATCGTCATACTAGATCACCTCTTTCATCATTTCAAGAACCTTCCCAACGTTTTGATCCTGTTCATCTGGATCTCATTGGACCTCTACCTCCATCAAATGGCTACACCTATTGCCTGACAATGATTGACCGTTTTTCGAAATGGCCAGAGGCCCAACCTCTCAAAGACATATCTGCTGAGAGGCCTTCTTTTCCTCTTGGGTGTCTCGCTTTGGAACTCCTGCAATTCTCACAACCGACAGGGGCAGGCAGTTTGAGTCCTCGCTCTTCAAAGCTCTTAGCAAACTACTTGGTGTTCAGAAGTGTCGTACAACTGGATACCACCCTCAAGCTAATGGGATGATCGAAGAATTGCACCGCCCATTGAAAAGTGCAATCAAATGCCATGCTACTGAGCGTTGGACAGAAGTACTCCCTATCATCTTATTAGGTCTACGAGCTTCTCTTAAAGAAGATATTCTGTGTATCCCAGCTGAATTAGTTTTGGGGACCACTATTCGACTGCCAGGGGAGTTGTTTGACTCTTCCAAGCCAGACGATGATGTTGTGAATTTTGTTTCGAAACTTAAGTCTCACATGCAATCACTTCTCCCTAAACCACCAAAACACCATGGTAAACGTCCAGTTTTTATCCATCCAGGACTGTTGGAAGCAACACATGTTTTTCTTAGCCGAGACATGTTACGTCGTCCACTTCAACAACCCTATGATGGCCCTTTCAAAGTCTTACAAAGGAAGGATAAAGTGTTTTTCCTTGACATCAATGGTAAACGGGTATCTGTATCTATTGATAGGTGCAAACCTGCCTTCTGAGAACATGCAACTACCTCAAACCAAGAATGAAACACCTGCTACTGTGGAACCTAATGCAACAGCTTCAACACCTGCTACTGTGGAATCTGATCCAACAGCTACAACGCCTACCCAGCCATCTACACGTTCTCGTCGCAAAGTTCATCTTCTAACTAGGTATCGTTGACACTGGAAGGGGAGTATGCAGCGACCTTACAACTCAACACAACGACTCCAAAACTTAACTGAATTGATCTGTTATTCTTGTAGAGTGCCTGTTTTTACCATATGTTGTAGTTTTTGGAAGCTTACCTCTTAATTGCTCATTTAATCTTTAAAGTTAATAAATGTTTATTGTTATTTTTTCATTCAACCGTGTTGTAGTGAAGAATGTCTAACCACGCAACGCGGCAAGTTATTTACTCGCGATCTTGAAACTATCCTCCAGATCAACAGTAACTGTGTGATTTTTGGCGATTTTAATGCCACACACAGTACGTGGAATTGCTCACATAACTCCACCAGAGGAAATCATCTGAATACCTTCACCGATAATACTAATCTAGAAATTGCTTTCCCCGCTTCCCCTACCAGATATGGGTACAACTCTTTAAATACTCTAGACTTCGCTCTCATTAGCAACTTTAATTTCCCATATACTATCGAATCCATACCTGATCTCTCATCTGACCATAACCCTGTTATGCTCAGTTTCAATTTAACTTCCTCTATCCATAAAAGTAATCCTAGAGCAATTACCACCTGTTGGTCTGCCTATAAATTAACCTTAAAAATAATTTTCATCTGTCCGACTATGCCAACATTAATAGCGAACTCTTAATAGAAGAAAAACTAGCAAAGTTACATTTTTGTCCTAAATCTTAGACAATTCCGTTAAATCACCACTTTTGTAGCTCTTCATTTTTATAGTAGTATTTAAAAGATTTTTTTTTCTTTTTGATACTTTTCAAACTTTTAAATGTGTGTGTCTTTCGTGTACCTGAATAAAGCATTTTATCTTTTTTCGGACCTTTTTCTGCATCCGGATTGGCTTGTTTTTTCTTTGACTTCAAAATTTAATTCTTTTACTCTGTTCTTCAATTTCAATGCAGAACTTTTAAGACCAAATTTCTCTCAATCGAAAATTACAACCGATTTTTCTCTGGGTCGCAGTGATGTTTAGCCTATTAACAATTTGGCAGGAAGACATTGTAATCGCTCCGCCATTTTGAAAAGGTCGAGAAAGAGACAGAAAAAATTTCTAAAAACAAAGTAAGTGTTTACCAATTTCAACCGAACTATCAAGCTTTTCACTAAAAGAAACGTTATGAGTGGAAACAATTGAAGAAGGAAAATGATGTAATCTGGAATGTAAAATCAACTGTACAATACGACTGTTGTGAATAAAAATGATTTGTGTGAATGAGTGGCTGCATGGCGCCACGTTTTTGTAACTGTGAAGAGGTTGTGTGACGTCATTATGTTCTGTATATAAAAAGGGTGAAGCAATCACGTGCTCACTCTCACTCGGTAGTTCTGAATAAACTAAGTTACTTTAATTGACTGGCTCGAGACTGATTTTCTTCCTCCAACGCCGAGCATCGGGTAGATGCAGCTCGCAGAATTTTAGAATTGAAATTGTTCTTTACATAAGTTTTTGGTACCCTCGGCGGGACTGGTTGTTGGTTGGAAGCGAAACTGAAACCGAATTTAAATTATTGAACTTCGAACTATTGAACTTAACTTTTTGAACTATAAAATGGAAGTGAATGCTTTGAAAGCGGCAAGAAAAGGCCTGAGAACCGCATTTTCTCTCAGTCTGAAAAAGATTGAAACCGAACTCATAAAAGAAAACATCGACATGAATCAACTTTCGATTCTGAAAACTCAATTTATCGATAAATTTCAGAGACTCGACACTTGTCAGAATCAAATTTCTGAACAACTCTTGGATACAGAAGATGCTGTACAAGAATATTTAGATGATATGGAAGATGCAGAAAACTACCGTGACCGCTACATCGAAATGTGTACTCGAGTAGATTTGAAAATACGAGAAACCGTTGTTCCTACCGAAACTGAAAAAAGAAGCTTTAAATTACCGAAAATCGAACTGAAGAAGTTCAGCGGTGAAGCTAAAGACTTTTTGGCCTTCTGGAGTCAGTTTCAGAAAATTCACAATGATAAAGGCATTGCGGAAGAAGACAAAATGCAATATTTATTGCAATCCGTGGAACCGAAATCGAAAGCAGAACGATTAGTGTTGAGTTTCCCTGCAACGGCGGAAAATTATCCTAAAGCCATCGATCAATTAAAAGAGAGATTCGGTCATGAAGATTTGTTAGTACAAATTTACGTACGTGAACTTTTAAATTTAGTAATGAAGAACGCTGTTTCTGGAAGAACGAAAGCTGATTTGTCGGCCTTGTACGATGAACTTGAAGGGAAATTACGGTCGTTGGAGAGCCTTGGACGAACACAAGAAAATATGGAGATTTACACCATTGGTCGAGTCCTGCTTACCCGAGGAAACATGGCCATTGGTCGAGTCCTGCTTTTGGCGACGGACCCGTAATTTTGAAATCCTGATGGCCTGGGAAAGAAAACGGAATACTGAAACAGACACGTAAATATCTCGGCTACCGCGGCCGTGATGGCCTGGGAAGAAAACGGAATCTAGACACTAAAGGATCGCGAACTTAGAACACATAATGACTTTCCTGGCCTGGAAGTCCAAGGGGAAGAGATGGTGCAGCTGGCAAAATCCGGTTTTGGAACTCCTATCCGAAAAACAGATTCCCCAATTGAAAGGGTTAAGCCGACTGAATTAATGACTGCATCAGCTCTGGCGAGTTCCGTAAAGTCCTCAGGTAAGAAAATCAATAACTGTGTATTTTGTGAGAAATATCCCAGTGAAAATTGCTTTAATGCTAGAAAAATGTCTTTAAATACTAAGAGACAATTGTTATTAAGAAAAGGTGCTTGTTTTATTTGTTTAAATAGATCTGGTCATTTGAGTAAAAATTGTGATATTAAAAATGATATTAATTGTTCTAAATGTAATTATTCTCATTTTGAAATTATGTGTCCAAAATTAAATAAGAATTATGATCAAAAATTGTGTTCCATAAAAACTGAGAACTCTCTATCAAGTAACTGCAACAGAAACCAAAGTATTTACTTTCAAACTCTCTGCGTTTTCATTCGCATTAAAGATCAGGAAAGGAAAGTTAGAGTTCTGATTGATACCGCTTGTGAAAATAGCTACATTAGTGAAAGTGTTACTAGTATTTTGAAGGCCACTCCACTTAGAGAGGAAACTATAATTCATTCTCTATTCGGGGGCAACGAAACTAAACCGAAACATCACAGCGTATATTCTATTGAGGTCAGTGATATGAAAAACTCTTATGCATGTTGTTTTGAAGTGCTATCCGAAAAGAAAATATGTGGATTTATTTCTAAGATTGAGGATAAGCGTATTTTAAATGAGTTAAAAAATAAAGAAATTATTTTATCGGATTTAAATTGTAAAGAAACGGAAATTGGGCTTTTGATTGGGGCTGATAATATAGGAAAATTATTGACTGGGAATTTAATTGAATTTGATTCGGGTTTAACAGCTATTGAAACTAAACTAGGATGGACGGTAATTGGAAAAGTATGTTCGAACGAGATAAAAACGTTATGTTAACGACATCGTCTTTGCATGTTCGGAATGTTAGCGTTAAAGAATTATGGGAACTTGATGTTTTAGGAATAACGGATCCCTTACTTAATGAGAACACGAAAGAAAATTTTGAATTAACCGATTTTAAGAATAAAATGAAAATTCTTCCCAATGGAAGATATGAAGTTAAATTCCCATGGAAATGTAACTCTGAAAATTTGCCCAGTAACAAAGAACTAACATGGAAAAGACATCTACGGATGATGAACAAATTAAGAAACGGTAAATTTTTTGAGGATTATAAAAGTGTGTTTAGGCAATGGGAAGATTTAAATATCATTGAACGGGTGCCGGAAGTAGAATTGAACAATGAATGCCATTATTTACCGCATAGACCCGTGATTAAATTAGGTAGTGCGACTACAAAAATCCGACCCGTATTCAATGCTTCAGCCCGTGAAAAAGGGAAACCATCTTTGAACGACTGTTTATATAAAGGCGTAAACCTTATTGAACTGATACCTGACATTTTAGATCGTTTTAGAATTTATCCAGTCGGAATTGTAGCCGATATTGAAAAGGCGTTTTTGATGCTATCTGTTGCACCGAAAGATAGAGATTATCTCAGATTTTTTCCCATGCAATGAAAAACAATTAGTGTACAGGCATTGTCGAGTTGTGTTTGGGGTGTCTTCAAGCCCTTTCTTATTGAATGCATCTATTATGCATCTTTTGGAAAAAACTGTAATTCGAATGTAAGGAAGTTGCACAAAAGTTAAAATCTTCCTTTTATGTTGATAATTGTGTAACTGGTGTTTTCAGTGCTGATGAAATAGAGATATTTATTGAGAAGACTAAATTAATTATGTCGGAAAGATGTTTTAATTTACGTATTTTTGAGAGCAATGTGGCGAGTAAAAGTGTTGATAAACACTCAGGCGAAACTTTTATTTTGGGTATCATCTGGGACTTGGATAATGATGTTTTGAAATGTTGCACGAATTTCGACTCATTAACGTGCGAAGTGAAAATAACGAAACGATTAGTTTTGTCTACGGTGCAAAAAGTTTTCGATACCATTGGAATGTTGGCGCCGTCTACATTGCTCCCAAAATTACTATTGCAGGAAATATGGAAAATGAAAATAGCATGGGATCAGGAACTACCTCAGAATATTGTAAACAAATTTATGAAATGGTTTAATGAAATTCAAATTTTGAAAGATGTAAATGTACCACGTTGTATGAAAATTGATATTTTTACTGAATTACATGTATTTGTTGATGCAAGCAAGGGGTCATATGCGGGATGCGTCTTTGCTCGATCAATAGTTGATTCTAGAGTTAGCGTAATTCTCGTTAGAGCAAAGTCTAGAGTAGCTCCTCCCAAACTTTTGAGTATACCGCGTCTAGAACTAATGGCTTGTTGTGTAGGTGCTCGACTTTTAAATTCTCTTTTGAAAGCACTTAATATGCCGGACTTGAAAGTTACTCTTTGGTCCGATTCCACAACAGCACTTTGGTGGATTAAAGAATATGGAAATTGGTCGGTTTTTGTAGCTAATAGGGTAAAGGAAATTAGACAATTAACTCAAATTCAGTCATGGAAGTATGTTCCAGGAAACATGAATATCGCGGATTTACTATTTCGTGGTTGTTCTCCACGACAAATGCTTAATTTTAGATGGTGGGAGGGGCCTTCCTGGTTGAAACAAAATTCGGAATATTGGCCAGATGGTGAAATCAGTTGCGAGCCTCAAGAAGTTAACGTAGAGAGAAAGAAAACTAAAAATATGCGAATGTTGATCTAGCAAACGATGCACCCCCCTTGCTTATATGTAATGTGTCTGATTATGATAAAATTATAAGAGTATTTGCATGGATTTTAAGATTTGTAAACAATTGTCGCAAAGACTATAACAAATGTAAGGAACATGAACTTTCTGTTGCTGAAATTGAAAATTCTGAGAAACAATTGATTTGTTTAACTCAGACATATTATTTACCTGATGTTGAATCTTTAAAATTTGTTACTTTTATTGATAATCATAATATTTTAAGAGTAAAATCTAAAATAACTGAACGAAATGATGAAAGTTCTTTTTTGTATCCTATATTGTTACCTGATAAATGTGAATTTGCAAAACTTTTGATTAGATCTATACACAAAAAGAACTGTCATGCAGGAATCCAAATAATTCAATCATTAATTAGAGAAAGGTTCTGGATTATCAGAGCTAGAAAAACTATTAAGAGTATTTTTTGAATGAATGTTTTATTTGTGCTAGTTTTAAAGTGAAATCATTGTCAAGCGGACCATCACCTTTACCACCAGACCGTGTGAATGATTGCGCGTTATTTGAAGTTGTAGGAATTGACTTAGCTGGACCTCTCTCTCTCTCTCTCTGTTTTTAAAAACTGGCGAAAAGGTATGGATTACATTATTTACTTGCGCCGTCTATCGCGCACTACATCTTGAATTAGTAAACGCTTTATCTTCTGTTGCCTTTTTGCTAGCCCTTAGGCGTTTCATTGCCAGGCGCGGGAGGCCCAGGATAATTTACTGTGATAACGGTACTAATTTCCGAGGTGCTTTCAATGACCTTGCGAAATTGGATTGGCATATAATATCGAGAGGAACATCAACTCAAAAAATAGTTTGGAAATTTCTTCCTCCAATGCCGAACATCGGGTAGATGCAGCTCGCAGAATTTTAGAATTGAAATTGTTCTTTACAACGACTGCAGGCTAAAACAAGATAATCTCTTTCACCTCTTTTTCTTCATTATATTACTTAAACTTCCTGATATTTGTCAAAATAGTACATTGCCTTACCATGTGTGTGTTTTATATTTGGTACTTATACCAATACTTCGTAATTATGGCAATTCTCGACATCACCGAATTGCAGCAGAAGAGATTGTATAAATCACAGGTACGAAAAAAAAATTTCCATTCATAAGAAAGTATTTTTTAAAGAATGTTTTTATTTCCTTCATTAATAATTGCTACTTTCTGGCTTGTATTTAAATTGATTTTCAAAGTCACTTTCAAGAAAACAAATTTATCGATTAAAAAAAAAGAAAAACTGTGCAAATCAAACAAAATCGAATTCAGTTCACCAAATTTTTAAAAAAGACAGTTAGGCCGAGAGTACACACTTTGCTAGTATAAATATGTCATTTCTTTTTTGTATTTTCAAAATTTTCTATATATAGCAGATGTATGGGTGCACAGTCCACTTATGGGGCAGCTTACCACTGAATTTAGCGGTCAAGATCAATTGCCATCGCTGTAGACGACGGTCTAAAAGCAAATGTATACCATATCTGACCTTACTGTCTGAAGAATACTTGAAACGTTAAGGTATTTATAGTTTTAAAATTAAAGAGTATTTAAAAAGTGGTAATGTATTTTATTGTATAAAAAGTATTGAAATATTTATTTGTAAAAGAGTTGGAATGTGTGTTATCAGTGACCTTTGTCTTTACCAACTTCGGATCATTTTCAAAAGCCCCCACACCTGCCGAATTTCTATGAAGTCTATTTCTTTATAATTACCACTATGATTGTGGCCGAATTAGGACATGCAAAAACCAGGTTTTCGGTTTTTATTCAAAATGAAAAACCGCTTATCTGTTTTTTAAGAACACTCTTACTTTAAATTATATAATAAATCTGTACTTATATGTTATACTGTTGGCAATTTACGTCCAATCAAAAGATGTCACTAAAAACCATGATGCCCAGCCAATAGTGGAAACCATTCCCACGCATTTTCTAACACAATAATAGTGATGACAGCGTTTGGCGACTTTTTTTTAATTGACCAAATAGTTTGGTTTATTACGCTTCATTATTAATAATTCGTTATATGAAAATGAGAAAAATGTAACATAAAATACGACTTAATAATGTTTTTTAAAATCACATGTCATGGGCCAACATAATTTTATTCAGAAAATATCAAAATTAAAAAAATTCTCACTGTCTTGACGTGCATTTATAATGTTTTTGTCTGTTATGGATTCAGTTTTAGGAACATCAAACATTTCCAACTGTTTTTGAAAGGATGACATAAAGTTGAACTCATTAGCAAATTTCTTTGAAAAAATTTGAATACTCCAAATCGACGCTGGGAGCTTCATTGTACCTTATTTGGGTTGATTGATAAACTACCGCATCTCGTATCGTTTCGGGAGTGGCGATACATTTCATGCAACCGTACGTTTTCCCTGTCGACTTCAGACCAGTGGCGTAGCGTGGGGGGTCTCCGGGTCTCCGGGCGGCATACGAAAAGGGGGTGGCGGCAAGCACAGCGATATTTTTAAATTCAAAAATATTTCAAACACCAATTCGCATCGTCGTGACAAAACTGCCGGAAACGAGTGAAAGCTTTAATGCACACACAGATGTAGGAAATTTATTAGTCGTTATGCAATCGCTAACGACGCTTTTATCTTACTTAGGCTTCTAGCAACCGGTACTGTGTGAAATCAATGATGTTTAAAATTCTAAGACTGAGAGGAGTAAATATCCATTAATGTGCTAAAAAATACGTGCGTTACATACCATACTAGAAGTAAAACGAGAGAAATTCATGGGTGATGCTTTAATATATGATAAAAGTTTATGTGAAGAGCTTAAAATTTCTTTTTGAACCCCGCAAGAAAATCAGGAGGAAGCATATATTTGGCGAAAAAGAAGAAAAATGTTCAGGTATCGTACGAAGATGACTTGAAACGAACATTTTTTCTTTAATAGACAGAGTAACTGCTGAAATTTGGGAAAGATTCCAACAGTTGCAAAATCTAGAGCAAAATTAAGCCTTTTTTTAAGCCTGAAGGGATATTGAGCATGAACGAAATTAACTTAAGAGACCAAGCTCCTCAAGACATTAATAAAGAATTCCAACTTGAGCGTGCATATCTAGAAGCTTTGTAGCAGCAACAGACCCAAGCTGTAAAAAGAACTCATTAGGTCCGGTTTTATTACAATATATTATTGACTCCAAACTTGAGATGCCTTACCAAACATTGTCATAATGTTGAGAAGTTTTTAAAATCGGTCATCAGTAAAGCTGGTTGAGAGAAACTTCTAAGCTAAATTTAATCAAAAATTATCTCAGATCGACTGTGTTCACATCAATGCTAACAAATTTTGTATATATTCTGGCAATTGAATATGACAAACATATTCATATTGACAATTGTTTAAAAGATTTTGCTAAGAAAAAAACACGAAAGTGCATTCTTTTCAATCAAAAAAAAAAATTTAAAGCTACTTTTTTAATGTTACTAATTTTCTCGACTAATAATTTAAGCAGAAAGGCAACAAATTTCCGGTCGGCTCCAGGCGGCGAAATCCCAAGCTACACCACTGCTTTAGACGCTAAAAAATTTAGCGATCTTTCAAAACAGTCTTTATATCGATCTTGTTCCCAATTATTTATTTCAAAAATTCAAAACGTTATCTAAATTTGATACTCTTTCCGAAAAATACACATCATAGAAGGGAATGTCATGTATCTTAATTTCTAGGTGTCGCCTTTATGTTCAAAGGTGGCGCTCATTTCTAAGTAACTCAAATTGTTCAGTGCCTTGTAAGGACATTATTAGTTGAGGTTTCCCTCACTGGGTAGTAGCACAAATCTATCCAAACTGGGCAAATAGTTGAAGTGGCTCAGTCTGGAATATTAGGAAATTAATTATAATTTAAAAATTGTGACACACACAAAATTATTATGAATAAATCATATAACTGTAAATAATCTTTTTTTGTGAATTCTTAAATCTTATTTATAAATTTATATTTTCGTACTATTTTTATTTTTAATAACTCGTCACTAAAGTATAATTATAATTGTTAACTGTAACAAAACAGAACATGGTGAAAATCAAGGAGTGGATTGAAACAGCGCAAATGCACCCAGATAGTTTTGTTTAAATGCAATGCTAGCGCCATTTGTTGTCCAAAATATCATTTATTTTGTGAATATATCTCAGAATTATTTTTCAAACCTCAGTTTAATTTACAATTAATTTAGTTAATGAAAAATAATGTATCGTATTATAAAATAAATATGACTGAAAAAGCCAAATGCATTGAAGAATGTAAATTTCATTGAAATATCCACTTTTGCTTTTGCTTGAAGAAAAATTAAAGCATAAATTATTAGTAATATAAAACCTTCATTTATGTATAAAATGTAAATTAATTCACCTAGATCTAAATTCTACTTCTTTTCAGTAGAATTAAGTGATATGCAGTGGCGTAGCTACCAATGGGCTAGGCGGTGCAGCTCACAGGGTCTTTCGAGCTCGGGAGGTGGGGGGCGCCGAACTCTGACCATCAAGCAAAAAGAAACTTGCAATAGTTTCTGCCACATTTATGATATAAATATAAAAGGTTGCAACACATAAAACTGTAATCAGGGCAACTCAGATAAAAGTAATTTCGAGCTTGTAGGGAATTCCACTATATTCTTTCCTTCGTATATATAGTGTTGCGAACTTTACTTGTGGCCGCGGTAGCCGAGTGGTATAGGTATCGGACCGTGGCTTGCTTTGTCACGGGTTCAAGCCCAGTACCACTAAAGACCCCTAAAGATAAATGTTCACAAATACGATGTAAATAGGCGCATTTCTTTCGTTTTATCGAATAAAAAAAATCATCATTTCTCTGACACATATTAATATTATTTATAATTTAAAGAAAATATTTTTTGTACAACATAAAAATCAGTAAATTGCCTTTTAATGAGATGTATGTGGCTGCAAGTTTCTGATTATCTCATCGATGTTCGGATGTACGTTGCTAATTGCAATTCGCATATCATCTTCAAGGTTCAAACGAGAGCGGAATTTAGTTTTTATTGAAACTATTTTGCTAAATACAGGTTCACTTAAATACGTTGATGCAAATTGTATTAGTAATCTGATGGCATTCTTGCATAGAAAGGGATATTGCTTTTCCACGGATAGCCAAAATTTTTGGCAAAAGGCTGAGTCTTAAATTGATTTCGAAGAGTATAATCACTAATCAAATCTATCAATTGCTCTTTCTCACTAATTTGAAGAGTTGAACTACATATGTCGTAGGAAAATAGATCACTAATCCAACCAAGATCATTTTCAGGAAAATCCACGAATCTTCTCGAAAAATTTACTTTTAACTTTTCAATGTGATTGGAAATGATGTTTTTAAATGTAAATATATTATATTATTGTCCTTGATAAAATCGTTAAAGCAAGGGAACATGTCGGTGTTGTTTTTATTCAGTTCAGTTTGCCAGAGACTAAGCTTATTTTTAAAAGCTTGAATTTTACTGGCTGAAGTTATGATAGTTGAATTCTCACCCGGCAAGCTCAAATTTAAGTCGTTAAGTTTTTCGAAAATATCAACTAAATAGCTCAGCTTTCCTAGCCAAATTTCGTTGAAATAATAACTTGTCAATCTATGTTTCTTTTCACTTAAAAACATGTACACTTCATTTCTCAAATCAAATATCCGTCGTAGTATTGCCCCACGTGAGAGCCATCTGACTTCGGTGTGTAACAGTAATCTCTCATACGTTGAGCCCATCTCACTGCACAGTATTGAAAAGAGACGGCTGTTAAGAATGTTGCATTTAATGTAGTTAATTGAACTAACAGCGTCTTGTAATATGTTGTGAAACTCTTCATCCATATCTTTTGCAACAAGAACTTGCAGATGAATCATACAGTGATTAAATACCATACGTGGCGCCACTTTCTGGCTTAAGTCTCTGAGCCCTTTGTTCGAACCTGTTAATGCTGCAGCACCATCAGTACAAACCGCAACGCAGTTTGCCCAGGTAAGGGACTTTACTTCAAAATATTCATTTGTTATTTAGAATACTTTTTCTCCAGTTGTTTTTCCTTTCAAACTTTTGCAACATAAAAACGCTTCTGTTATATCTTCATTAAAAATATAAATCTAACGTAAATAATTAGTTGCGACATTTTAGTAATATCGGTAGTCTCGACCAGTTGTAAAGCAAATACAGATGAATTTTGTATGCGTTTTATAACTTCTGACTCGATATTTCGTGACATTTCGGAAATCCGCCGAGACACGGTATCTCGTGATAATGGTATATTGTTTTTAGTTCATTTCCATATTTAACGCCATGTATAATTGATGAAATCTTAGTTGCTGCAGGAAGGATAAGGGATTCTCCAATTGTATGGGGTTTCATTGTTTTTCCTATTAGATAAAAAGCTCGTAATGTTTTCTGAGGTATTGTTGTAAATTTCTTTAGATTTACACTTTGAATTTTCAGATTTTCAGCTCGTCTTTGAAAAAAATCGGCATGTTTATTTTGAAGTTCTTTATATTTAGTTTCCAGATGCCTTTTTAATTTAGCTGGTTTCGTGCTCTCATTTGCTAATTTTTCTTTGCAAATGACACATATTGGGCGTTCTTCATCATCAACAACACAAAATGTAAAACCATACTTAATAAATTCCTCATTGTATTTTCTTATTCTTTTAAGATGGTGCATTTAGTTCAGAATTTTGAGACTCCTCATCAGTATTTTTTCGCTTGTTATCTGAAGATGTACCTGGTGTACGTATTACCCATTTATCCATTATGCTTTTTTTTTTATCTAAAACAAATAATAAAAAAATGTTTTTTTTCGAGAAATTCAATAAAATTAACAGAGGTGTTTCTCTAATGATAGCACATACCTGATAACAAAGAGCATCAAAGCCCGATAAAAATATAAAAAATCATAATTACACAACGTCATATGATAAAACTCGAGGAGAAACTAAAACAATTGCAGGCCAAATTTTACATGCTACAGCTTAAAACGCGCAGTAAAACATTCAGCGATAATTTTTGGTCGTTTGGTTGGCCTTTGCTTGGTACACATGTCTACAAGACGACTCCCACAGCCCTTGATTATCACTCCATCTCGTACAGTGCGCACCGTTCGACACAGTACGTATAACATCAATACGTCGGACAAATAGGCGCTTTTCAGTAAAACTGGTGAATTACCGCGAAGAGGGTGTCATCTACCGGAGTGAAAAACTTGCGTCTTCACACTTTACATACATTACGGTCAAAGAAAGAGCGAACAGCCGGAAATTGCAATTTAACAGTAAGTGACGGCGTTTCACTCTTTATATGTACACTGTATGGCATGCAGCATGCAGCCATAATGCATTTCATAAAAATTTGGCGATCCACAAAAAACTTCTGGCGAGACCCCTAGTTTGCGTACCTCTGCTCTAGGGGGGCGGCACATTAGGCGAACGCACGAGGGTGGCCGATACCCTAGGATCGGTCCTGTTTGGAGTGACTGTAGGACTTCATATAATTCATTCCTCAAAAGAAAAATTCCAACACAATAAAGAAAGACCTGTAACAATGGGAAGCTATCAGGAACGTTAGAGGTGACACTTAGATGCAATCAAATAAACAAGCAAGTATTGTTTATGCAGCATTAAATGTGTTCCAGTTACGAGTTCTCTTTTTTACGGGCTTTTAATTAGTTCGCACTTAATCTAAATGAAAAATAATTAAAATGTTTATACAAACGTTTCCAAAGTGTAACCTTATCACTTGTATTTAATATCAACAAATTTTCTCAACTTTCCCATATAAACTAAACGAGTGTGAAATTAGCTCTCTTTCTATATAATAATAACACCAATAAAAAATCTATAATGTGAATCAAAACATATTAAAAGTTTTAAAACATCGATAATAGTAACTAGAATTACTATTGAACAACCATCAATGCCTGGCAACTGACTCATTCTCTTTTCAACAGCAGTTCACGCAGTTTTGATGGTGTTCCTGGTGTTTCGTTATTGAACTATTCACTATTGTAATATTTTTTTTAAATATATTTTTTTAACTGGAAGGATTGATTTTTTCTATTCAATTTGTGTGTGACAGTAAAAACCAAATATAGAATAAAAAAATAAATAAATTCATATTTTGTAATTTTAATCGAAATTAATGTAATTTTAATCGAAATTAAAAAGAAAAGAAAAAGTTCCGTCTTAGAATTACGAAGATATACACTGGCCATTTAAAACAGCGGAAAAATAGAAGACGTTTAAAATATAAAAATTCTTGTGAAGAGAAGTATGAGTTACACCAGACATGTGAGTTTTTTAAAGAAAAAATAAAGTATGGTACAAATCAATTTCATATTTAGAGTTCAGAGATATAGTACACTTATAGAGAGGTTTGTATAATAACAACTGTGAATGTATTTCCTTCAATTGAATTCTCCAACTCTGGTAAACTCATATAATTTACGAATTTTCTTTCGCTTTAGATGTAATATTTCCCCATTGTAGTGTTTGACTACTGTTTGGCGGTAGATTCTTTATAAGTTAGCGACGTTCCCGCATCTGTGGGGGAGGTGTTACTGTTTTGTGGGGAGAAGGGGATTGACCCTCGAACGAGGTGGTCAGGGCAAGAGAAAAATTCCCTTGTTTTTTGGAAACGCTGGGCTGTATTTGGGGTTAAGGAAATTGAATTCCTTCGGTAATAAACCAACGCGTAGCGTGTGGTCTGCTGTTCTAAGAATAGAGTTTCTTGGGAGTCTTTTAACAAGACCGACTGTGTTTGTTTGATTGTAGCGATAATCGAAATAATTGTGTTATAATCGATTGAAGGAAGCGTTGAGGAGTACTTTAGAGGAAGTAAATGCGAAACATCACGCACATCATAGCAACATTTTTTAAAATTAATTAATTTAATCGCTCCATCACGTTAATTATCGAATAAAACCTAAAAGTAAGAAGAGTGTTTGAGAAAAAAGAGTGGTATTAACTGCTATCTCTCTCGCTCGATGTATATATATATATACACACTCATGGACAAAAAAAATTAACGCACTAAGAAGGAGTCGTCAAAATGAAACGAAAGTTTACATATGTAGTGACTACTTTGATATAAGTAAATAATTAGAAAATCAAAGAAAAAGGATCATTAATTTCAGAGAAAAAGTCAAAAGAACGGAGGATTTAATACATTGTTGACCCCCTATCGCGAATGCACGATGTGATACAATCAGTTTTTGAGGCATACAAGCTCTGTATGACGTCTTGAGACACTTCGTTTTCTATTTTCCGTAACCTTTACTCCAGTTCATTCAAACTCGTGGGATGTCCACACACACACACAACTCGCCATCCCAAATTATCCCCGATTTTCTCGATTGAAGAGAAATCTAGGGATCAAGCAGGCCAAGGAAGGGTAGTAACAGTGCGGAGACAGTCTTATGATACCCTTGTCATGTGAGGTCGAACATTGTCTTGTTGAAAAATGGCTCCTGGAAGCCGTCGCATGAGTGGAAACACATGTGGCTGCAGGATGTCATGGACATACCGCTGGGCTGTCATGGTGCCACGGATCAATACTAGGGTTGACCGTGTATTGTAGGCAACGGCACCCCATACCATCACACCAGCTGTGGGAACGATGTGTCGCTATGAGGCTGTGGGAGCGATGTGTCGCTATGAGGCTGTGGGAGCGATGTGTCGCTACACTGTATGGTATGCAGCATGCAGGCATAATGCATTTCATTAAAATTTGGCGACCCCTAGTTTGCGCACCTCTGCACCATGCCACCAATGTATTGACTGCTGCTTGGTTTTCGGGGTGAAGTGCGAAATCCAAGTCTCATCACCTGTGACAATCCTGTCAAAGAACTCGTTGCCGTCATCGTGATATAGTTGCAAAAATGTCAGTGCTGCTCCTAAACGTTGAATTTTGTGTCAGGGTTTTCGGTCCCCACCTAGCACACAATTTTTTGAACAGCAGGTGCTTAGTGACAATCTCATGCAACAAGGATCGTGATATCTGCGAAAAATGGCTGCTCAGCTCTGTAATTGTGAAACGACGGTTCTCCATCGCGCGCTGCCGCACAAGCTCAACAAGATCATTGAGGAGGGACGGTCACCCACTGCGCTCTTCAGAATGGACACTTTGACAACCTCGGAAAACTGCCTACACCAGCGACGCACCATCTGCTTACTCATACAGTTCGTCCTAGAGCTGACGACAAATTTCAATTGGAGCAATGCCTTGTGCATTCAAGAACTTTATCACCGACCGAACCTAGGAGCGGCGGGAGAAGGAATAAGAGCTTCCATTTCGGACAACTGCTACCACGCTACTGGCACGAGGCGGAACCTATCCGGCTGACATATGATTGATACGTCATAGATCTGTTACTCATTTGCAAATGACACGGCTAATTACGTATACTTTCAAAGAAAAAACATTGGGAAACTTACTTTCTGGATGCGCCTCGAAACTTCACCTTTCTATGTTCTGCAGACACGATAAAGCGCTGATGTTAAAGTAGCTTCGTATATTTAAAATACTAATATATTTTTACTTTTTTACTTAATAGAACCCAACCAAGATAGGATTCTCGTTTTTTGTTTACTTATTGCACCAGGGCCTTTGGATACCTAGCTTCACCACTGGTAATATGTCAACCTATTAAGTAGTCTTTTAAGGTATCCGACTACGTTCGGAACCGTGATTTTCAAAAGTGCATCAATGGATAATTTTCATTGTATTTAGTGTCACTCAGATTAGAATATATGCATAAAATATTTTTAAGGACATTTTGACAAAAAAAATTTATTTAAATACAATATTTTGGTAAAAAATTAACTTAGAATAATCTTTTTTCCAAATGTTCTCCTTTTGTGAAAAATGCTTCTATTAGAATAATATTTTGCCTGTATACAGTTCAGACCTCTGCTCAGAGGCTCAACTGGAATTTTTAAATACACTCAGGAACATTGAAAATAGTGACCCAAGAAGAAAGCCTCGGATTGAAATGAAATTTAATACACATAATGACACAGATGAGAGTTTCACTTGATCTCAAAAACAAGACAATTAAACGAATACAGGGTGTGCAACGACACAAATACTAAGCAACTTCAATAGTGCGTTGGACCACCTCCAGCTGCAATACATGCCGCCACACGGTCCGGCATTGAGTTGATTAGACACCGTATGTTGTCCTGAGGCAGATGGGCCCACAAATCTTGAACAGCCAACTCTAAATCATGTACAGACTGACACGATGGCATCTGCCGTTTTAGCTGATCCCACACGTGCTCTACAGGGGACAAATCGGGGGAGCGGGCTGGCCATGAAAGAGTCTGAAAATGACGTAGGAAGTCTTGAACAACTTTTGCTGTATGCGGATGAGCATTATCTTGCATGAAAATTGCCCCTGGGAGACTATTTAGAAAAGGTCCTACATGGAGTCGAAGAATATCATCAACGTAACGTTGGCCCGTTAAGGTTCCACGCATCACTTTTAAAGTGGACCGGCTATCAAAGGCTATGCCCCCCCAGACCATTACACCAGCTGTGCGGGCAGTGTGACGTAGAACAGTATGGGGGGAATTGTAGCGCTCCCCAGGGCGCCTCCACACCCGTACACGGTTATCATCTGTCCCCAAAACAAACCGGGATTCATCACTAAACACAACCTTTTGCCACTCTGTGACATTCCACACTGATCTGGCTTGGCACCACTGTAGACGCAGTTGCCGATGTTCCGGTGTTAAAGGGAGTTCACGGAAAGAGCGCTTGGATTTAAGATTTGCTTCTGCAAGGTGTCTGGAAATTGTTTGTGGAACAATTGCTACGCCTACGTCTGCTCGTATCGTTGAACGAGTCACTGTGGGGTCCACAAGTGCTTGCCGCACGAACCTTCTCGTGTCCACTGCTCCCAACAATTTCTAACGGCACACTCCGAACGATCCACCTGGCCAGCAACATGGCGCGTCGACCAGCCTGCAGTTTTCATCACGAAGATCAGACCTCTCTCAAGCTCGCTCAACTGTGAGAAATGTCTTCTAGCACGTTTACCTGGCATGTTTCGCTTACCAAAGTCTTCCTACAATCGGCGGGTAATCGTCACGTTTATGAATCTTCGAATTTGCGCTGGGTTATATAGCACCCTCTTCCTGATTGTAGCGCCATTTTGGCCTGTATGAGCATGCATATTGGTACAAAACCTGGATCATTTGCATATCACATTACGCTGTACTTATTTGCAAAGTTTCGCGATTGTACTTAGCTTCCTTCTTGGGTCGCTATTTTCAATGTTCCTGAGTGTATATAACTTAGAAGTGGGTTTATTCATATTTTACGACAACAGAGGGGAGCAATTTTAAGAAAAAAACACGAATAATTATTTCAATTGGTGGTATCTCTGAAAATAATGTGAATTTTTCAAAAATTCTAGTTGAACCTCTGTAGAGAGGTCTGAGCTATATACAGGCAAAATATTATTACAATAGAACCATTTTTCATAAAAGGAGAACATTTGGAAAAAAGATTATTCTAAGTTAATTTTTGCCAAAATATTATATTTAAATACATTTTTTTTGTCAAAATGTCTTTAAAACAGTTTTATGCATGTATTCTAATCTTAGTGACACGAAATATCATGGAAATTATCCATTTATGCGCTTTTTTAAAATCACGGTTCCGAACGTAGTCGGATACCTTAAAAGTATTTTTAAGAATGACTTTCTCAATATAATATAATGGGAATACATATATATGTATACTCCTTGCTATTATATTAATATAACATTTAAGTTATTTCTTTCAACACGCACACATTACAATATATTGAGATCAAATATAATCACCATGATATCATATTTTAATTGTATATTTATGCTAGTAGTTAAAAGTGAATGACTTGAAAGAATAAGGAACCACAAAAAGGAAAAAAATTAATCTTATTTTTTATTTGAACTGATAGCAGGAGCAAGTGGCAAGTGGCATGTAACTTACGGAGTGCCTGTCCCGGAACGGGACGTACCTCCTCATCAGAATTATAGAATTAAGAGCCGAATTAATGGGATTATTTAAAATTAAATTTAAAAGATATAATTAAAATGGGCAGAACAATACTGCTGGAACGGCGACAGAGTGAATCTGTCGGCCGAAGGAACAGTCGCACCACTTTCCTGCGATCTGATTGGCCGAGGCCGTTCGCTCGCAGAGAAGTGGGCGTGGAAATGGATTGGATCGATCCGAAAATAAACGACCCGAGACAAGGAGATCTTGAATTAAAATTCAAAAGATCTCATGTAAAATAGGGGGGAGAATACAAATTTTGAATAAAAATTTAAAATGAACCAACTTGCACATTGCCGGAGATAAAGGGGGGTGGGGGTAGGACTAAAAAAGATAGAAATATGAAACATCGGTTTTAGGAAAAATAATGACGCAATGAAGTCATATATGTGATACAATCATGAATAATAATTGATAGATGTAGATATGGAATGTTCAGTTCTCAAAAATATAAACGGTCGTTCGAAGGAACGATTTAATTAATGATTGCTGGACGTGAAACGAATTTTAAGAGAGCTCTAGATAGTACAGATTCGTGCCTTCATCTGGTGGCCGAAAAGGAAAGCTGAAGCGTGAACACCGCACAATTGAATTCAAGAGGTCACCCTCCTGATAGCAGGAGCATCCAGTCAGGAATTATTTATTTTGATTACAATATAATCATGGTCAGAATCTGTATTGATGGATGTAATTTCTTGTAAATTTAAAAGTAATTCTTCTTTAATATTGTTTAAATTTCAGCAGTTGGATTTCTTAATGTACCGGCAGTGCATCTTTTTCTTTCAGTAGAAAAATATCCTGGTTGTTTTTCAATCTTCTTTTTTATATTTATAGTTGAGGATTGCATCAGTTTAATTATTCTATTCTTGTGTTCCTTTTTTGTAACAAATATTTAATATGCT
The DNA here is from genome assembly GCA_019973935.1 of Trichonephila clavipes. Taxonomy (NCBI): domain Eukaryota; kingdom Metazoa; phylum Arthropoda; class Arachnida; order Araneae; family Nephilidae; genus Trichonephila; species Trichonephila clavipes. The sequence continues at coordinate 151,092 of BMAU01019263.1, forward strand.
ACCTAGGTTTCTATGAATTTATCAAAGAAAATGTGTGTGTGTTTTTAAAAATTGTTTTAAACGTTGACATATAAAGTCTCTTGCAAGTTTTAAGAGACTATTTACTGCAACATCATTCCTTTTTAGGTGTTTTCCATCAAAGTAACGGTACTTATTTTTTTTATGAAAGGACTTTAAATATATGCCTGTATTTTACCCAGACCCTTTCTGTAACAATGGGCCATTTTTCAGGTTCCAGAGCATAATTTTGTTGGAAATATTTTCCAAATTCAGAAATGTCTGAGTCATTTAACAAATCTATGAATTGCTTCATTTGGTTAGAAAATGTTTCTAAACATAATTCATCTTTCGCTGCCTTTTTTTAGTGCTTTATTAATCATTTTTTTTTCTTTTCAGGATTTCTTCATTTTGTTTAAATTTTGATACCAATTTTTTGTAACGTGCCAAGCACATAATAAGACATTTTCAACTGTGCCCATCACAGAACTCCAAGCATTATAAAATGCTGGAGCACCATCAGTCATAAATGCTGTAGTTTCGATTTTACCCACAGTATTTTTTTAAAGCACTTATATAAATTCTGAATATATCTTCAGAACTTCTTTTCGAAAAACAAAATGCCACAGATATTCTTTTTTTATGTTTATCTACTAGAACTGAGTATAAATTAAATTCATAGCTGTGTGTGTGTGTGTGTGTTTAGCCCATGTGTTTCATCAATACAAATTTTGTCCTTTCCATATTTTGTAATCATTTCTTTTTGAAAATTTGCTATGGTTACGAGGACAAGATCTTCATCTTTTAATCCAAAGTCATTGCACGATTGTGCCTGCTTTTTTTTTAAAAAAGCAATTTTCTCCATTAATTTGCATTTCTTGAGTTCAAAGCTTGACACTCACTGCATTAACCTCATGCCTTTTAATAGAACCATTAATATTGAGGTCCCTTTTAATGCTATGAATATCCTTTTTTTCAATAAGCATTTATCAGCCACTCTCAACCGTACTATCTTGCTAATATCCTGACCTTAACACCTTCTTTTAATCTTCCTGAAAAATAAATAATTAAAACAAATAGAAACTAATAATAATGAAACTAACAATAATGAAACTAATAAAAATAAAATACTATGCCAGCAATAGCTGTCCTATTTGACTATGATAACCTTAAGTGCTCTGAGTCTTATGGTTTTCATGCTTTGGAAAATACTTGCACTACTACATTTTCAGTACTCTGTGTAACTTTTATTACTGTTGCGTAACTAATTCCAATTTCGGCAGAGCCTTGAGATTTTAAATTTTACAGACCTTTCCCTCTTGGTTTGTATGTTCCACTTCGACAACAGTGATAATGCATCACTATGTCTCCATTTTTATAAGGGTTTCACTTCCTTGCTGTCTAACATATTTTGACATGGTCTTGTTTTCTTCTTCATTCCTTATAACAAATTCTATAGTGTTAATTAAGAGAAGGTTTACATTTATTATCATAAAATTACGCAAACTTCAGTAGAAAAATTTATATGTAAATGTATCAAATTCAATCTACTACAGTGTATATTTAATTTATAAACTAAATTTTGAAATGCAGCAATACACACCACTGAAAGCATAGAATTCCTTCGAAATCTCTCCATTTAAATCACACTGTTGGTGAGCATGAACACTTTTAAAAGCCTTTTCAAACAGAAGGGGCGAGTGAAGACTTGATCACAAAATGAGCGGATTAAGTCTCTGCTATACACATTCATTTCAACCTCCATTTCAGAAAACCGTATGAAAAAAGTTTATAACAAAAAAATCAAAAAACAAATTGACGAATTAAAACAATAAGGAAGATAAAAAAAAATAAAAAAAATAAAGCAAAAAAAGTAAAAAGAAACCAAAAGAGTAAAAATTATCCAAAATGTAGAAAAAGAGGCAACGAGAAAATCCTTTAATAACTAAGATGAATATTTTTTATTTTATCAAAATTTACAAAAATCAGAAAATATCACAAAATGGACTTAACCGTATGGGCTGCTGAGCGGCTCATATAAGATTCACCTCAATTAATTTCAATTTAATTCAATTTTCAATTTAATTAATTTCAAAATGAAAAAACTTTAAAAGCCTGGCATTTATTTATTTTTAAATAATTGTGTGTGCGTGTTTGTGGTGGGTCGTGTGTTCGACACTTTAATCTAAAGTAACTATTTAAAGTTAAAAACCATTTATATACTTTCCTCAATTTCATTCAGTGCCACTTTAAAATATTTCTCCCTGATGGAAATTTAATGTAAATAGTATGTACTAATATCCCTAAGCTAAATACAAATATTAGGTTGGGGAAAAAGAAACCCATTATTTTTTCGGTAGATGGCTGTAGTGTCGATATCTCGTGAAGTACCGATGAAACAATTTCAAATTTATGCTCGTTGTCAAGGTGACAGTTTACTCTAAAAAATTCTTTCGCTGTTTCTTGTTTGGTCCATTCAGTTATGAGTTTCAGGGTGTTAAAAATGGAAGTCAACAAAGAGAAAATTCGATAGATTTTACAGTTTTTTTTTCTTGATAAAGGTGAAAATGCAAGCCAGGTGGCTGCAATTGTGAATGGTATTTATGGGACCGATACTGTAACAGCTAATTACGTGCAATTTTGGTTTTGACAGTTCTGTTCATGCCTTTTCGCTTCACCTCGCACGGGCAGGTCAGTCATCGAAAATATTGATAAAATCCCAGAAATAATCCAAATTGATCGGAATGTTAGTTGTCGCAGCATCACCCTGAAACTAAAGATCGACCATTAAATAGTTTTAAACCATTTGCGCAAAGTTGGATTCAAAAAGCACAAGATGTTTCGGTGCCACAACCAATTAACATGATTAGTCGAATTTTCATCTACGAAGCCTTAGCCAAACGGAATGAAATTGACCCATTTCTTAAACAGATGGTGACTGAGGATGAGAAATAGGTCCCATACGACAATATTGTGCGAAAACTATCGTGGTCAAAGCGCGGTGAAGCAGCTCAAACGGTGGCCAAAACAGGACTAACGGTCGGGAAGGTTCTATTGTGTATTTAGTGGGGCTGGAAAGGAGTAATTTATTATGAGTTGCGTCTGTATGGCCAAACACTAAATTCAAATATCTACTGTCAACGACTGGACCGTTTGAAGCTAGCGATTGACTAGAAACGGCCAGAATTGGCCAACGGAAGAGGTGTTGTGGCCACACACGTCTATAGTGACTCCTCAGAAACTCTGGGAGTTTGGTTGGGAAGTTTTAATGCATCCACCATATAGTTCGGACTTGGCACCAAGTGATTACCACATTTTCTCGCTTTGCAATACTTCCTGAGTGATAAGAAATTGGAATCAAGATAAGATTCGAATCGAAGACACAATCGAAGATTGTGAAAATCGATTATTACAGTTTTTCGAAATTAAGGACCAAGGAGAGATGCATTATGACCCTAATTTACAAGTAGCAACAAATTATGCCACAAAACTGTACATATTTGACCCAAATCGGACAATCCGAAATACGTTAAATAAAGTCTTGAATTTCATGCAAAAATAATGGATTTATTTTTCCCCAACCTAATACTTAAAAAAAGAATAGAAAAAATATTTAATTGTCTAAAACACAGCAATACTCAACCTGCGGCCCACCGAGCCTCTTTAAAGGGCTCGGTCAATGCCCATTGTTCTGAAAATTTCACTTATTTAAGAGCAATATATTAAACATTTGATATCAAGAAATTCAATATATCAATTTTACTTTTTGCTGTCGACGTCGTACGAGTGCGAATTAATATCCTTTTTATTTTATCTGTAACGGTTATGGTTAGTGATAACAGACAACAGTGTAGTAGTGACTACCTTTCATATCCTTTTCTTTTTAACTATCTTTTATATCTTGCAAGCGAAAAATATTCGAAGAAAATATACGATTGGGAGGTTGACTATTTTGTGGTGAAAAACAAAAATAGATCAGGAATTGTTTGATTTGTCAAGAAAATATTGTGTCAGTCGTGTACCCAGTTTATAGTCAAAAACGAAAATTCATTTGAACAGCACACATTCCACATTTTATTTTAGCGAATTGCATCAACTACATTTTTTTGGCTCGTTGCCAAAGACAAAATACAAAGGTAGCTCGTTCAGAATATTATCTCATGATCGCAAAAACGAGTAATTTAATAACATTACTGTGTAACCCTGACACTTTCCCCCCGAGAGTCATATTAGATCCAAAGATCAAATATGGCTAAAACAATCTAAGGGTCACACGTTACACCCAAAATGAAACACTCTCTTTAGTCACTATCTTAATATTATACATTTACATAAAAATACTCAACATTAAATTTTACACAAGTATTCTTCTTGACTTAATCATCTAACAATAAAGCTAAGAAAATGTTTAAAACCTAAATTAATCTTAAATCCTTCTTAAAGTTCTTATTTAATTACAGTTTACATTTACAGTCTGGATAGCGCATCTGCATTAACTAGTTTAGATCCTTTCATGTGGCTTGCTTCAATGTCATGGCGTTGAATGGTCAACGCCCACCTCTGCAATCTCGGACATTGGGGTGCAGCACTAGTGAGGAATACTAGAGGATTATGATTGGTTAGTAAGAAAATCTTTGCTCCACACAGTAAAGTTTCAAATATTTTTAGAGCCCAAATAATAGCATACGCTTCCCTTTCAATTGTTGACCACTTTTGTTGGCTTGGGTTCAGTTTCTGGCTCCCAAAAGCTATGGGATGAATGTTGTCTTCTCCATCCAATTGACCTAGACAGCATCCGACCGCCGTCTGAGAAGCATCCGTATGCAAGTAGTACGGTTTCTCTATGTCTGGGACCTGCAACTCTGTAATTCCACATAGTGCTGTCTTTAACTCCTTGAAAGCATTTTCAGCCTTTTTGCTCCATGGAATCTCATTAGGGACTTTCTTTTTAGTGAGCTCCGTCAATAGTAGAGCAATTTTTGCAAAGTTCGGAATATACTGTCTATAAAAATTGCATAATCCCAAAGCACTTCTGAGTTGTCTCTTGGTCGTTGGTGCCTGTAAGTTCTGAATCGCGCTTTTATATATTCTTTCTTTGTCAGGGGAATGCCTACCTGAACCAATGACATGTCCTAAGTATTTAACTTTTTGTCTTGCAAACTAACACATTTCTAAATTCACTGAGAAATTAAAATGCTCCAATCTTTTGAAAACTTCTTCTAGATGATTTAAATGTTCTTCCCACGTATCAGAGGATATTGCTAAATCGTCGATATATGCACATGCAAAATCAAATATAGTTTGAACCACTTTAGACATGGCTCTCTGGTAGGTTGCAGCAGCGTTTCTTAATCCAAATGGTAACACATTCCATTGGTACTGTCCTCGATGAGTTCGGAAGGCTGTTAGATGTTTGCTGCTGTCTTCCATTGGTATAGACCAATGTCTTTTCAACATATCTAGTACAGTAATGAATTTTTTCTTCCCTCTTAAGAAATTCAACTCCATCATATTCTGCATTGGATATGCGTCCGGTACGGTAAGGGCATTCAAGCTTCTGAAATCTATGCATAACCGAATTGTTCCATCCTTCTTATGAACACATACCACGGGGTGTGCTATTTCACTTACAACAGGTTCAATCAGCCCTAATTCTAACAATTCGTCTATCTGCACGTCTACTTTTCTCTTTAAGTTTTCTGGTATCTTATAAGTTTTGGGTTTCATCGTCTCCTCCTCATTCTTCAGTTTTATGACATGTTCACCAACTTTAGCTCTTTTTATTTTGCCAGAAAACAACGTCCTGTGTCGATGTAAAAGATCCTTTAGTTGAGTTTGTTGCTTCTTAGATAGGTAATCCAACGTCACTCTGTCCAATGCTTCGTCATTCTTCTCAGATGTAGGAACTGTTGGCGTTTCATATATCTCACCGAATTCATCATCAATATCATGAATAACTCCAACCGTTTGAACTCTCGCTCTGTATTCTCTGATCTTGTTAACATGCAGCAATCTCAAATTATCTCCAGCCATCTGCAAATAATATGAATTTGGGGGGTTTTACTCTTTTTAACAACTTTAACTGGACCTGTCCATCTAGCATATAGCTTATTCGTCGAATCAGGTATCAAAAAAGCACTTGATCTCCTGGCGCAAATTCTCGATGTTTCTTTTGCCTGTTGTAATATTTAGCGTAGCTACCTTGTTGTACGTCCCTTGTTAACATTGCTTTGTGGGTTGCTACTTCTAACTTTTCTTTTAGCTTTTTCAAATAACTCTCTACTGATCCCTTCATATTCAGAGGTAACAACGTGTTCCCAGTTCAAATTGACTTCAGTATAGACAACGGTCCTTTCGGATATCTTCCATACATTAGTAGAAAAGGTGGTGTACCGGTAGTTGCGTTTGGAACTTCACGATAAGCCTATAGTAAAAACGGTATATGCCCATGCCAACTTCTTCCTTCCTCTCTGATAATGTGGTGCAACATGTTCTTGAGAGTTTGGTTCCATCTCTCAATTAACCCGTTTCCTTCTGGACGCGGGCATGCTCCTAAAATCTTCAAAAAACTCTTGCGTTAAACTGGCCGTAAAATTTGTTGCATTGTCCATTACGATCACTTCTGGAATTCCTGTTCTACTGAATATTTCAAGAAGTGCTTCACACGTACTCTTAGCCGTTAGTGACTTGAGTGGGATTGGTTCCGTTCATCTAGAATGCTGGTCCATCAAACAAAGTATGTATTTATGTCCTTGGGATGATACTGGATCTACAGGACCAATTAAATCAACGTTTACTACTTGGAATAGCAATTCAGGACGAGACACAGGTGTTATCGGAATTTTGTCAACCGAACGAATTACTTTTCTAAGCTGACAACCATGACAGGAACTACAATATGCTTTAATCTCCTTTACCCTCCCTGGCCAATAAAATGAAAATTTGATTCTCTGAATTGTTTTATGAGCTCCTATATGTGTTCCGAATACTGATTCATGCGCAATTTCTAGTATTTTCCTCTTCCTCATTTCAAGAATCACTAAATGTTTTATCCTATTTCCACCCAATAGCTCTTCATGGTACAGGATATCATTTTCTATCACATATCCTCCTTTGTTTCGCCTAGCAAAATTCCATGCTTCCTGAAGAGTATCACAAATCTGTTGCTGTTTCTTGAATTTTTCTGTGTTAATTCCATTCTCCTCATCATATTCTGTTATAGTTGGCTCTGGTTCTTCCTCTTCAGTATTTACACTCTCATTTAACGATTTTTTGGAGGAATCTGATCTTAAGTTTATAGCGGCTGTAGATCTGGGACTGTATATTCTTTCTTGTTCTAATAATGCTTCATAAGTTTCAGTATCCAATAATATGTCAGTATTTAGCCCATACACAGTTGCCACCACCGTTTTAATTACCGGCGTAATATACCCATTCGTTACCAAACCAATATCTACTTCTTTTAGTTCATCCTTTAATAGGAATCAGTACCCTTTGAGCAAATTTCTTTATTTACGTATTTAAAAATTATATTTTAGCATTTTATACAATGTTTCTATTCAAGAAAATGATACCAGATGAAAATTTTCATATATTATTCACAAAATTTTAAAAATTAAAACTTTTTGAAGAAAATTGGAAAAATTTTAAAAGCCTACTCCTTTTGTAAAAATTAATTTTTTGACCTGACTTTTTTTTATAATATTCTTAGGGATGTTCTAAACAACTTTAGGGATTGATTTTAGAATAATTTTATTCCTGTCCTTTATTAATGTTGATATACAGGCTAAAAATCAACGAAAAAGCCAACATGTCTTACATTTTATTTTTTTAAAAAAAAGTACTCAGTTTATAGCAAAACGGATCCCTAATTCTATTACATGTTTTATTTTTAACACGCAGGAAAAAAATGGAAGTGATTGGTAAATAATTGTTGAAGGAGTAGCATTTTGAATGCACTAAGGTTTCGAAAAACACAAACTGAGAAAAACCACTTTAAAAATTATAATTCTGAAAAAATAATTATTATAAGCTTAATTAAACTTAAAGTACCACTTTAAGATATTAGTTATACATTTTTCTTTAAAATAATTGCATTTTCATATTTTTTCAACCCACACATTTTTATAAATGATCCACTTTTAAAGAGTATCAATTGCACAAAAAAAATTCAAGAAAAACGTTAAAAAAATTTTTTTTCTGTCACGACAGAAATTTTAGCTGTTTTTCTTCTTATAATATTAAAGTATTATATTTGTATGAAAAATATATCAGGAATAAGAACTGAAATTATAAAATTATTAATATAAAATGCCTTAATTTAAAAATGTTACATGCACACATTTCACAAAGAAAAAAAATGATTGTATGTATTGCCTAAAAACGGGTTCGATTAACGTCTCGGGGATATGGATCTAAAAAGATCCTCCTTCCCCTAACAAAAGTGTATGGTGCCTGAGAAAAGTGGAAAGTCCTGATTGGAATAAGTATTTCCTTAGTTGATGTCTGGAGTGGCATGGTGATTTGTGGACCAGGAGAGGTATCAGAGTGACGTCATCGTCTAGGGCGGAGACTCCATCTGGTTTCGGCGGGAAAAAAGTCCTGAGTAATAGTTCTGAATCGACAAAATGTATAATGTGCCCTGTGATTGGTTGTTGGATACAAGTGAGTAGGCTCTCAATTGGCTGCCCTGAAATTTGGCTGATTGAACTGAAGTTGATAAAAAGGGGGAATTTTCTGGTGGGTGCAGCATGTAATGTTGATTTCTGCAACACCATTGATGCATACTCCCAGGACGTGGATGGTTTCCACTTTGCGAATTTAGGATTAAGAAACCAATTTGGTGTTCTCATCTACTCCCTGCTCGAGCAAGCAAGAAGCCAATATGCTGTTTTGAAGCGCAGCGAAATGAAGTACGAGATGGAGGAGCACAATGATATTTTAAAGCAATGGGGAGTTTCCCCACAGGTGAAACTGCTGCGTTTACCCCCAGTGGTCAACAGGAAGCAAAAAAGTTCCTCACCCAGGAAGGACATCGCTGTAGCGAAGAAGCAAAAAACGGAAGACAAGAACATGTTTTCCCTCCTTGGAGTCGAAGAACTCCCAGATAATTTTGGCGAAGACCAAAACCCCTTGGATACAGATATGGAGCAGCACCAAGCCGAACCTCCACACCACTCCCTCGTCGCCGTCCGCCACCTCCGATAACCATTGACAATGTAGAGCAATCTGCAAAACTGCTGAAAAAGCTGCAAGAGCTGACAGGACAGAAGCTCCAGGGTCGAGTCATCGGCCGAGGACTTCGCGTTTATCCAGAGACGCCAGCCGCTTACCATCAGATCCGGAACCTCATAGACCAGGAAAAATTAGAGGCATACACCTACGAGTTGAACGAAAACAAGGAAATAAAGTCGTCATTCGGGGAATGCCAGTCGACATGCCAGTACAGGAAATTATGGAAGACCTGGATAATCTCTTCATTAAACCTAGCGAATGCAAGGTGATGATAAATAGGAAGACCCAACTCCCCATGCCGCTATTTCTGCTCTCTCTCCCCAAGACGGAGGATAATAAAAAATATTCACCACATCTCTGAGCTCTGCAATATGAAAGTGAAGATCGAACCCCTAAACAAGAGGACAGGCCCTGCACAATGTTTTCGGTGCCAGGGTTTTTTCACAACTCACGTTTTTGCACGAGGAACCCCAAGTGCGTTAACATTGGAAACCCCACTTGACCCGGGATTGCATGAAGACTGCTGAAGAAGACCCCACCTGCTGTAACTGCCAGGAAGCACCCAGCAAATTTTTTGGGTTGTTAACACCTCCGCCTAAGGTTAATGCTTGGGAAGAGAGAACAAAGCGGAGAAGAGAAATCAGCGCAAGGCTGAGCAAAACCGCCCAACACGATCGCCCCCTCTCACCCGAACAGAACTTAACCCTGAAACAGTACTCCCAAGCACCTCCACCAGCAAACCGCCCCAGCAAGCCCATATCGCCCAAGGCCCCGACGAAGACCACTCAGAAAACCTCGCCTCCACATTCTTTCAAGACCCCCGCGTTATTGAAATGCTCGATGTCCTCAAGAAATTTGTGCAAATCTCAAAAAACTAATAAGACCCGAGCCCAAAAATTCTGGGAACTCACCGCTCTACTAAGTTCAAACGTTCACGCCCCAGCAAAGAAATAGACCCTCAAAGTAATTTCATGGAACGCTGACTCTATCCTCAATAAAATAGAAGAATTTAAAATTTTTTCCAATAGCCATGACCCAGACGTAATAGCCCTCAGGAAATCCAGCTTCCATAACTTTAATCTACCGAATTACAAGATATACCGCACTGACAGACTAACCCATCGTGGAGGTGGAACGGCCATGCTTAAAAAGAACTCCATCCCTCACCATGTACTAGACATCAAACCCACAGGAAAACACGACGATCACCATCGAAGGCGAACGGAATATTACAATCAGCTCGATCTACAGGCCACCAAGATCACCGGCCCCATCACTCATCAGTGACCCCTGAGAATTTTCCGGAACAGACCTGAGTGCCTGGCTGTCAGGTGACTATGCCGATGCATAGAACATGGAACCACTATGACCGTTCCAATCCGGCGGTAATGCCCCTCCCTTGCAAGGAACTGCGGCTTTACAATCACAGCCCCGGCAGACCCCACGTGGATTTCAAATAGAAGAAAACGGCAGAGACAGCACACTCGACTTGGAGTCTCCTGTGCAATATACATGCACAATCAATTTTTTGATCTCTCCAGCGACCATAATCCGGTAATTTCTTCATGACACCAAATTCTAAGTACAATATCCCCATAACTGCTGCACCGTTTACAAACTGGGAGCAATTTCAAAATATTCTTTCGGTTACTGTGGCAATCCTAGAATCAACAGCCAAGATGCAATAGAAAACGCAGTTCAAAATTTCACCCACCTCATTCAAGATTCAATCAACCAGAGCAGCAAAATCAAATTTCTAACTCACCAAGTAATTTCTTGATTCCATGGCAAACCCGCAAAAGATTACAGAGAAAAACAGACTAAGGAAATTATGATACCCGCCTGTAAAAGCAGAGTTAAAAATAAACTTCAGAGAGAGATCAAAGAGAGCTCAAAAGGCATCAATGAGCATGTATGGGACTGCGACCTCGAGGAAGCAAACCATAACATTGACACCCTCTTCCATCAATAGGAAGAAGCAGAAGCAAATAATATCCTTTCTTGGCTACGGGGGGCCGACGACACTAGAGAAAAAGCTAATCTCTTTGCCGACACACACTAGAGGAATCCTTCAAGGAAAACAAGAAGCCCTATAGCAATATTTGCTAAAGTCACAGAGCGGTGAGGAACTACCTCCGCGAAGCTCCCCAGCCGCCCTCACATCACCTTCCGAAGTCTGTGAAGTCATCTGGAACCTAAAAAATAAAAGCTCCCGGAAAAGACAATGTCAAGTTCCGCCATAACATATCTCACAAAAGTCTTCAACAAATGCCTTTTCACAACTATTTCCCCAAGCTTGGAAGCATGCCATCATTACAGTCCTCCCAAAACCGGGAAAAAAAATCATAAATTAGCAATCAACTATTAGCCTCCTTTCCACCATAGGAAAAGTTTTTGAAAAAATAATACTCACCAGGATAAAAATTTTACCGTAGCAAACGAAATCATCCCAAAATTTCAGCATGGCTTCCAAGGAAAAAAACCTCCACATCACACCAACTGCTGCGAGTCTCCAATTAATCATCGGAGGCTTCAACAACGGAAAACAACGGGCGGAGTCTTTGGAGAAGGCTTTGACCGAATGTGGCACAGAGGCCTGATTTTTAAAATGATCCAGTTAAATTTCCCAGATTACATCATCAACCTCACACACAGTTTCCTAACAAACAGAACTTTCCAGGTTAAAATAGAAGCCACTACTTCAAGAATTGCTCACATCAAGGGTCCAATCTAATATATTGTATAACATATATACTTATGATTTCCCCACCTCCCCACCCAGTTGAAGTTTGCCTGTTTGCCGACGACGCAGCCATTATCTCGCAAGCTTTAATCCTGTAAATGTACGCACAAGACTGCAAACTTACCTCTACCGGCTAAAAAATTGGCTCCGTCTTTGGCGAATCTCTATAAATACTGAGAAATCCAAGGCTATCATTTTCAAGAAGGGACAATATAGAAGAAAACCCTCCATTGAAGCTCTTTCAAAACCCGATATCCTGGAACAGCCAAGTTGATTACCTGGGAGTTACACTAGATAGCAAATTAACATTTATTCACCAAAAGAAAATTACCTGCAAGTTTAAAAAAGCACTCGCATCCCTCCACCCTCTTCTTAATAGAAAATCTAAAATTATCACTAAACAAGAAAAGAGTCATTTATATCCAGTACCTCCAACCTATTCTGGACATATGCATGCCAGATTTGGGGCATTGCATCAGAAACACATCTGAACAAGCTCCAAATCTTACAAAACAAAAAGCTCTCCGAACTATTCATGTTCCCAGGCGCTACCCGGGTAAAGAATTAAAAATTTTTATCAAGCAGCTGGCAACGAAATTCACATTCAAACAACGAATCATCCATCCAAGCCCAATCGAACGTCATAAACCAAATACCCCGCAAAGACAAACGAGAACTGAACGAAATTCTGACGGAAAAAAAAAAAAAAAAGAAGCAGCAGTACTTGATTGATACTACTCGAAACGCAGCGAGGACGAAAAAGTTTTTTCGAACCCAACCCCACATGTCTCTCCATGCCCCCTCCAGGGGAAACACGTTTATGGAATTTCTTTTTTTTTTTTTTCTCTCCTTCTAGCGCAGCTCACCAGCCAATCGATGACTTCTCTCCTTTCGAAAGATGATGATCTACTGGTTTCCCGGACAGACCCTCTGTCCCCCTTCCACTACTCTCCGGCCGTTCCTGTTGTTGAGAGACTGGTTTCTTTCGACCCATCCTCCCAGCGGAGAAAATTCCGAGCGCTGGAGCTTCAAAAAGTCCATATCACCCTTGTAATGTTAAGAAATTTTAAAGTTAGTTTAAATTGGAGGTTCAACTCTGGACGGCAAAGCGTGATCAGAGGAAAAAAAAGAGCTAGCCGCCCTGCTCCACCCAAAAGGAGTAGAGCGAGATTGGTCAATAGTTAGATCTGTAGAAAAAATTGTTTCCAAAAATTCTTTTTTTCAAGAGAAGAATTTTAGAATTGTCATTCACCACCGGTGAATGACAATTCCATAAGAATCTCTGGGTCTTTTGGTATTATCATTTATATTTTGAATATCAATGAGGTTTAGGTTAGTGTTCATGAAGAATTTTAGCTAGACTTTGAATGAAAGTTTTAAAGGAAGTTGTTTTTGTAAATACTGGAATTTTAAGACGCCGGGTTGATTTTGTAATCCTTCTGATGAGTGAATTTTGGGAAACCTCTAGGATTTTAATATTAGATTTAGCTGCATAGCCCCACACAGGAGATGCATAAGATAGAATGGGCCGCAGAACGGCAGTGTAGAGAAGTACTTTATTCTCTAGGCTCATGTGAGAATTCCGGTTAACTAAGGGGAATAGTAATCTAAGCGCGAACCGGAATTTGTTACGCGTGTGTAAAACATGTTGTTTCCATGTTAATTTACTATCAAGAATGACTCCTAAATATTTTGTACTCTGAGACCATTGTAGTGGTGTGGAGTATAGCGTGGGTGGTGTGCAGTGTTTTCGCCTCCTGGTAAATAGCACAGTTACGGTTTTATCAACATTAATTTTAATTTTCCATTTATTAAAGAATTCTTCCAGGAGGAAAGATGTCTGTTCAATGCAATCGTGATTGTGTTGTGGTTTTTTGAAAGTTGCCGTGATGCACGTATCATCAGCGTATAAATTTAACATTGTTTGTGGATGGGTGGGCATGTCATTTATGTATAAATTAAATAATATTGGGCCGAGCAGGGAACCCTGAGGGCATCCAATATTGATGTTGTGAGTGTCCGAAAGAGTGTTATTTACTCTGACTTGATAAATTCTATTAACTAAATAAGAGTTAATAAGGTGAATAAGAGAGGGAGGAAAATTATAGTTAATAAGTTTTAGATGAGTCCGCTGATCCAGACTCGGTCAAAGCCTTCTGGATATCCAGAAAGACAGCCCCAGTGGACCTTCTGAAATCCAGAAGTATTTTTTTCCGTGATCCTTAGCAGCGGATGATTTGTAGATAATTTTTTAGTAAAACCGTATTGATTTGGATTGATAAGATTAGTATCAGAGATGAAGGAGTTAATTCTGTTAAGAATGATGTGCTCAGTAATTTTACTGAGCGTAGAAATAAAGAAATAGGCCGGAAACTTTGCGGATTATTACTACTTTTACCAGGTTTTTTGATAGGAAAAATGACAGCAATTTTCCAATTGTTTGGAAAATGCCTGAGTAGAAGAATTTTATTAATTAGATAGGTGAGAATAATTAAAGCTTTGATCGGGAAATTTCGAATCATTTTATTAGTTATATTATCTTTACCTGGAGTTTTTCTGATTTTTAATTTATTTACGTAGGCCGCGACCTCGTCTGGATTAGTAGGAGAAATAGGAGTGGGAGGGGGATGGGAGAAAAAGCGTTCGAGCGTAGAAGTGACGTCAGAGTCAATCGAGTTTCTGAAATCAGCTGGTCTAGTGTTTTCCGTGAAGTTGTCTTTCATCGTGTTTGCAATCAGATTTGCTTTCTGTTCGTCCGTAATGGCGATGCCAGAAGCGGTGTGTAGTGCAGGTATGTCAGCGCGTTTGTTTTTAAATATTTTTTGTATGTTCCAGAAACTATTATCTTGTGTATTGAGAGATAGAAATCTATTTTTCCAGGTTTCCTGGGAGTGCTTTTTAAGTTCCTTTTTAATTTTGGCTTGAAGTCTATTTGATTCTGTTTTGTATATTGGATTTAGCGTAATTTGATGCATTTTACGTGCTCTATTTTTCATAGTAATGAGTTTTTGATGTGTGAAGGAGTGAAGGTGTGTCTAGTGTTTGTGATTGGATGAGAGGATTCGAGGTGGGCGGAGCAGACGGCTTCGGTGAAAGTATCAATTTTCTCTTCCAGTGCAAAGGGGTTTTTTATATTAGCGTAATTTCCAATGATAACATTATTGTTTAAACATTTTTTAAAAAGTCGCCAACAGGTGGTAATTGCTCTAGGATTTTCCTGATGAATCGGAAGGAGAAATTAAAATTTAGAAGTACAGGATTATGATCAGAGGAAAGCTCAGTGAGGGAAGAAGATATTATAGGGGAAGTTAAAGTCACTTATTAGAGCGATGTCTAGAGTGTTGCTAGTATTATAACCGTATCTAGTAGGGGAATCAGGATAAATAATTTCTAAGTTTACTTGGTCGCAAAAATTTTTAAGCTGAGTTCCTCTGGTAGAGTTACGGTAGCAATTCCAGTAATTGTGTGTGGCGTTGAAATCACCAAAAATCACACAGTGGCTGTTGACTTGCATAATACTTTCTAGGTCAAGAGTAAAAGAAGGTTATCAGAGAGGGGAGGGACATAAATAGAGGTAATACTGAGGGGGTCTAAATTTGGAGGGTTGATGGTGACAGTATTCGCTTCAACATGGAAGAGGTGTGGAATAGGGGTGTTGTAGTGCGAAATTGATTTTTTGACCAGATTTAGAGTTCCACTAGCCCCGCCGTCTGTCGATCATTTCTGTAGCATTTATAGTTATTAATGTTAATGTTGTGACTTGGTCTCAGATGTGTTTCCTGAATTAAATGATATCGGGGCTGTACTTCTCTACAAAAATTTTAAATTCACTAATTTTGCTTAACAAGCCGTTTGCATTCCATGAAATTATGTTCAAACCAATCATCGGGTGACTAATCATCATAATGTTTGAAGATTGCGTCAACTAGGCATACATTTCTTGTTTCTTGGCTTCATTAGTTTTGTTTTGGATGGTTTATTATGCACTGAGGGGGCGAAGTTCATATTGTTTATTTGAACTGTAAGAGTCGTTAGGGCCTGGATGATGCTTTGCAGCGTTTGAGAAATTAAGTTAACATTTTCATTATTGATTTGAATTGGGGTAATTTGGGGGTTTGAGCTTTAAATTGGTTTGAACTTGGGGAGGAACAGAAGAACTTCCACCGAGTTCGTGTCGCCATCTTTGGTTTTTGTTTGTATTAGTAGATGCTTTAGTAGCGTTTGCTTATACATTAGGGCGTACTAAAAACGCTTGTGTAGTTGTTATTATTTTTAGTGGGGCTCCTTTTTTTTGGGTTTTGGGTAGAGGGGGCATTTAGCATAGTTGGCCATGTGGCCGACTGTTTTAATTAATAGTACATCTGCTCTACTTTATTGATTTCGGGCAGTCCTTAGTCTGGTGATTAGTCCGCATTTGAGGCATCTAGGTTTTAAGTGGCAGAGATCTGCCATGTAATTAAACTTATTGCATGAGTAGCATTGGTTATCATATCCTTCAACATTAACGGAAAGGTAGCAGAGTCTGTTTAGGTCGAAAATTTTTTGAATTATTTATGTTACGCGGGAGTGTAATTAGAAAAACGGGAAGCTTTTGTTTTGTGATACGTCCGGTTAGTTGAGAGACCTTATCAACAGTATAGCCGAGCATAACAAGTTCATTGGATGTCGTTGGTTTCCGTGTCACGAGGTAAGTGATTACAACTTTAATGGGACGTTCTGATTTCGCCCGGATAGCATAAAATTCGAAGTCAACAATTTCGAGGAATTCAATAAGTTGATCTTTTTGTTCTGGAGAGTTGGTATAAAGTTTGAAGGTATTCTCCTGAAAGTTTTTTAACAAATTTAGCCGTTATGGTTTTCATTTCTTTGTGATTCTTTATTTATCTTAAGCATTACGGGTGGTGGTAGGTTTTGTGGGATTGCAGTGGTGTTGGGGTTTTGATCATTACTTTCCGCGTTTTCAGTGGAAGTTCTTGCCGTTTCTTCATTGAGGGTTTTAAATTTATTGTTCAGTTCAATTTCAAAATTTAATTGGGTAGCGTTGGTAGTTCTTTTGTTTACTTTACTGAGGGTGGCGAGATGAAGCCATCCTCGTTTTCTTTACGTTTTGCGAAGGATTTTTATTTCTATTAACATTTAAGTTTAAGTTAGAGTTTTCATTATTGCTCTGTTGAAAATAATTTTTAGAAGGAGAACTAGGGGGAGTATGATGTCGTGGGCAGCCAGGGAGTATCGGGGAGGGAGAGAGAGCCAAACTCACTTACCCCTTTGTTCGTACTTGGTCCGGAGGCTTTGCAGGTGGTTTTGCTGCATTACAATGCATTCGTCATCTGGGTAGAGATTTCCGAATCCGGGTATTCCATTGAATACGTCTTCATGGATGGCAGTTGCCAATCGCGGAGTTCTTCAGTCATTTTAAAAGTGGGAGTCGGTGTGGAAGGTCTAGACGGGGTTCTGGAATCCAGGTTCATATTGTCATCAGAGTTCGAGGCCATGGTCATGAAAACTTGTGATCCGAGAGAAGTAGTGACGAAAAATCTAGTGGATGTCGCCCTATCCTTTTAGCCCTGAAAAGAGCTATAGGACGACTGGCTCAGTTGCCTCCAAAAGATTAATGCGTGGTTAAGAATAGGTCGTTGAAAGCAGAAAAGGTACGGAGCGTATAGATGACGCGACCGTACTCAAGCGTGTCTCCGATCCAGTATTGCCTAGGAAATATTCTGCTTTATATATTGCACATTCTTTTTTTAATGTTGTTATTTCTCTTTATAAATTAGATTTTTTTTTATCAAAATGCTCTTTTTAGCTTTTTTTTCTAAAAAGGGGGCGTGGCCTAATTGCCTAATTTGTTTTCAAATGAAGTTTTATTCAACTTCTAACTTTCCGAAATGCACAAGTTATATATCAATAGAAAGATAATAATGCAAAGAATAAGATTAAATGAAAATAAAAAAAAAACGATAGGTCTGTGATTTTGGGGATACCAAGTCCTCTTAAACAATCACCAAATGCGGGGCGCAACATTATATGTCCTTTGTAATCTACTTCCTTTCCCACGACAATGCTTTTAAACACACTAATTTGTGCACCTGAATCCCCTACAGCTTCATATTCTGTTCCACCATACGAAATTTTTACTATTTTAAGATCAGACATTTTTAGTTGAACTGCGCTGCATTTCTTATTTTACCTTACAACTTCGCCGTTGAATCTCGCTATGACTACTTTGCTTTCATCCTCAACTACTTTTACTTCTGCCACTTGCACCTCAGATACCTTTACCTCAGCAACTTTACCCTCGGTCTTTCCTCTCCCGTCTTTCTTAGACCTGCAAAATCTCGCAAAATGTCCTACTCGTCCACAATTGAAACATGTAACTGATTTTTGGAAAGAATTTCGCTTATCATATCCACTGCGGTTGTTTAATTTTTGTCTATATCCTTCCCCAAATGTATGACATTTTCTATTGCACATGCTAGGTTATTCCCGATAGGAATTTCTATACGGTTGAGACAAAGTAGCTTTAATCTCCTGGTTATATTGCCTTGCGTTTTCATAATCATCTAACTTCTCAGTAAGATCGTCAACTGTAACAATTCTACTCTAGTCATCAATAAAATGTTGCTGTATATCCCTGGAAACATGTTCCTTCATCTGCTCTACAATGACAAGTTGTTTCAGCCTGTCAAAATCTTAGATTTTTAGTCCCGAAATCCACTCATTAAAATAGTTCGCCAACTCAAATCCAAAATCTCGCCAAGTGTTCTCGGCCGATTTACAATGCCTCTTAAATTTTACTTTAAATGCTTCTGGGCTCAATTTAAATCTTTTTAATAACATACATTTTATATGTTCATAATCATTTGCCTTTTCTTCTGGTTCCCTGGCAATCAAATTCGCCATTTCTAACGGCAATAGTCCAACAAGATTCGTTACCCAATCTTCTTCCTTAATATGGACTCTTCGTGCTTGTCTTTCAAACAGTATTAAATAAAAACTTATATCCCCTTCTTTGGGGTCAAAAGTACGCATTAATTTTTGCAATCCAACTGGTACGTGTTCTTGTATTCCTTCATTCTGAGAATTCCTCTCTCTCCTAAAACCATTACACATCATCGAGGCTCCTATCTTCAACTTCTCTAATTCATATTCTCTTTCTTGGCGCTTTAATTCATCTCTCTCTTGGCGCTTTAACTCATCTTCTCTCTCTTGGCGTTTAATTTCATTTTCTCTTTCGCTTACTATTCTGTGTAATAATTCTTTCGCGAACACCTCTTCATACTCCTTACTTGCTACTATCAACTTTTTTAAAGCAGGAACTTTCATTTCTTCCGTTACAGTTTCTCCTAATTCTTCCACCAAACACTTCAAATCTACCTTCAAAGCTCTTCCTAAAAACACCATTTCTCATCCACTTTTAAAATAAACTTCCTCAACTGTACAACTTATTAACAATTTACTAGAGATTCAAAATTGTTCACTTACTACTACATGTTGGATGTAATTGAAATTCCCTCACTTCAGCACAGTTTCGATGTCGCCAAGTTTCAAAACAGTTCACGATTCTTAATCTTGAGAACAATTCAAAATCCTTTCTTCAAAACAGTTCTAAATCCTTAATCTTGGAAACAATTCGAAATCCATTGAGGTTTCCCCGCACAAATGTCAGTCGTGAACCCAGTTTATATTCTAAAACGAAAATTCATTAGAACAGCACAAATTCCACATTTTATTTTAGCGAATTCTATCAACATTTTTTTGGCTCGTTGCCAAAGACAAAATACAAAAGTAGCTCGTTCAAAATATTATCTCGTGATCGCAAAAACGAGTAATTTAATAACATTACTGTGTAACCCTGACATACTGTATTTAAAAAATACCAATAAACATGAATAATTCAACGACACTTTTCCTCGAAGATCCCTTTCAAGAGGTAATAAATAGAATTTCTTGAATAACCTTTGCAACAGCAACAAAGTGTTGTCAGTGGTAATGTCACAGCGGTAACAAAAACATCTTACGAAGTTTGTTATATTACTGGCAATCTTTTGAAACCGTTTACTGAGATGCAGAAATTGTGAAAGAGTGCTTTTTAAATGTTTCTAATTCAGTGCTAGTGACAAAAATAAAAAAAACATAAAAAAAAATTAAAAATAGCAAACCACAGGAGTGAAAATATTTTCATCAATTTTCCACATCCCTTCTCCCATTTTCCTCATGATGAGGCCCGCGTTAAATAGCCGACATATGTATGCGGCCCAGCAGAAAAAAAGCTTGAGTACCCTGGTCTAATATAATAACACAAAAATGAGGTATTTAAAAGAAATCAAATTATGAATGCTTGATTGGAAAATTTGGCAACTGGTTTTAGTGCCTCAAAATACTATATTAACTTTGATATAAAATAAAAAATGCAGCTGAATGATTTATAATCAATATTTTACATTTTTTTCGAAGTGATTTATTGTATTAAGTCTTTCAAACAAGGGTAAATATAATCTATATTTTTATTTCTTAATAACTCTCTTTACATTCAGTTTTGTATTTATTTTTAAAATTATGGTAATCAGAAAAATTTTCCTGAATAATTCATAAAAATGTGTTCAAAGTTTATTCCAATGTATTATTAACTACAATTATTTGTGTTATGTAACTCCGTCAAATGAAAAATTCCATATACAAAAGAAATTTTTTATTTCCAACAAAAACTTAACACTATATATATACTCATACATAATTAATAATTTCTAATCCACAATATTAGTACAATATGAATAGTAATTAAAAACAAAATTATATAAATACAATGAATTACATTGAAATGTCACTTCGAAATATTCTCGAAAAGACTAAATTTATAAATACAATTAGCCTTATTAAAAACATCAGCTAGTATCTGGATCAAACAAAATCCTTATTATAAAAAATAAATAAAAAAGAGTTAAAAGAGTACCTTGAAAAATAAGTTAGGTGTGTATGTAAACCATATTTTTGTTTTGTTTGAAATATCCAATAAAGCAGCATAACATAAATATTTTCACATTTATTCTTGAATTCATATTATTATCTGATGTATAAAAAAACATTTTACATTTAGATATGCATATGTAATTACCAACCTTTAGAAATTTGCTGCATTTGGTATAAAGTTATACATGATAACATTAGTTTTCGGCTTCTATCACTAGTTTTCCAAATATACCTCTTATAAATTGCGCCACTCATCTTTAATGCATCAATTAATACATTTTCACATTTGAAAGTTCTATAAATCAAATACTTACATACATTTGAGTAGTATTATTTATTTTTAATATGCATGTATTAAATACATTACCCCTTGCAGTATTTTACACTCCTTTTATTTTTTTCTAATGGGGCTGTATGCGCAATGTTATTTTAGGCTTTGCAGATCTAGTAGCTGGCCCTAAGGAGCTAGTATCACTTTTTAGCATAACACAATATAGGCGATACCAATGGACTAAATACATGATGATAACTTGATAACGGCAATCACGTGTTTCCCATTGATTAAAAATTGACATACTAGTTTTTCAACTTGTAAAGTTTTGATAACATTTAAAATTTGATGATTGGGTAAAGAGTTCACGGGTGTTAAAATTCTTCAAACAGTTTTCAAAATTAATAAAAAATACTTACATTACACGAATACTTTTAAATTAAGTGCATTTTGTTTAACTATGTGTATTACACTGCTGGACAATTGCTAAGGACGGATCACAAATTGCTATGTAGCATAACATTAAGCGAGACATGAGGCCTAGTAGGATAAAATATAGTTGCCACACTGTTCAGATATTAGAATAAAGAATATTTATTGTTCTGGAAAGTACAAAAGCTGTGAAACATCTGAAAGAAAAAAAATGTTCATTTGATCTGCGTACGGAGAAATGAAACAATGCATCTAAAAGTCAGCAGGCACCTTAAAGAAAGGTATCAGTACGGGATATGTCCACCGTGGAGTGTGATGCAACATTCCACACGTCGTACCATACTTTGCACAACTTTATTCAGCAGCTGTTGAGGCTATTTATCCCATTCCTCTGTGAGTGCACGGATAAGGGTGTTCTTGTTTGTCGAAGGATAGTTTCGACCAGCAACTTGCATCCCCAAAGAATCCCACGCATTTTCAATGGGGTTTAGATGTGGAGAACGCGCGGGCCATACGAGACGTTGAATACCCTCGCTGTCTAGACAATCCTGAACAGCGAGTGTTCGATGACATGTTGCGTTGTCGTCCATAAAAACAAATTTATCACCGACAGCACCACGGAAAAAACGAACATGAGGAAGTAGAATTTCATCAATGTATCGTTGGCCCGTCATAGTCCCATTCGCAACCACATGTAGGCGCGTGCGGCCATTGATCATGATGCCGGCCCACACCATGATACTGCATGTCGGATATCGGTCCTTTTCCTGGATATTTTCTGGACGATAAGCAGTACCACTCTCGCGCCAGATTAGTTGGCATCTACAATCCGATGTCAGACTGAACCTACTCTCATCTGAGAATAGTACGCATGCCCAGTCCTGTTCAGTCCAATTGTGATGCTCACGATACCATTGCAAACGGGCAGTACGGTGCTGTCTGGTCAATGGGACACACACAACAGGTCTGCGTGCGTATAGTCCTCTTCCCCTCAAACGTCTGGTAACAGTTTTTCGGGAGATCTGCTTTCCTGAGGCAGTAAGAAACTGATTTGCGACCTGCTGAGCTGTGGTGCGCCTGTTTATTTTTGCTGATAGGACGATATATCTTTCTTCTGAAGGCGTCGTACTTCTAACACGACCTCCCCCGTGCCGTCTACTACACATTCCATTAGTTTTAAAGGACTTCCACAGCCGTGAAACAACGCTGTAAGCGATGTCGAACGCCCTGGCAACATATGTTATTTTCCGCCCTTCTTCGATCTTTCCAATACATTGGCCACGCATAAAATCATCTATGTGATGTCGGGAAGACATGCCAAAAATTTTAAGTTCGTCTATTAAATCTTTCCTGTAAAACTTTGACTTGAAACAACAACTGTCCACACGCGTCAAAACCTTTAAAGCTCTTATGAACGCTATCACGTGATGAACAGACGTGAAAAAAAATTTGCATACTCATACTTCTTACTAATATCCCGCACTTATTCTAATTTTCCACATTTTGCTTCCTTTCATTTTGTGTTTGCTATGGATGATAGTGTTATCCGTCCTTAGCAATTGTCCAGCAGTGTATTATATCGTTGACAAATATGTGCTTTCTAAAAGAAAGTTTCTTCAAAAAGCAAAAGTTGGCGACACATGAACTAATTGGCTGGTAACGCGTGATTATATTTATGATATAATTATGACGTCACATTAATTTATGAACTGATTGGCCAAAAACACGTGGCTCAGCTATCATGTTACTATGACGTCACATGAATTTAGTCCATTACCGCAAGTAATTTTGTGACGCCTAGTTTCCTCCCCAGAGGGAAACACCTGAGTACTGATGATACGAACCTGTACAAGGATTTCTTTTGCCGAGAGTACCCACGCTAAACAGACACACACTCTAAGGATCTTTTATATGCCGTATAGTCATACGATATGACCTCTGTCGATTTTCTGCATCATGAAAATATACCAACTTGGGCCAGTGTCGAACCTACAACCTTCGGTTAGGAAGGCCAGCGGCAAACCAACCGCACCTCCCAGCCGATCCTCCATTCTAATATTCCTTATTATAATATTTGAAAATGTAAGGAAGGTTTCTGAACTCTTCCAAGGTATAAATATGCAATGGAAGAAACCAGGATAAAAGCAATACACATATACACGAAAAGTGATACATTATTTGCAGCACATAAAAGTATAGAGATCATTTTGTATTCAAATTTAACTATAACTAGAATCAAGTTTTTGGTATTAAAGAAATTCACTTTGGAAATCAAGTGTCTTGCTCACTTAACATCATCAGTTTTGATAGAATTCATGGTTTTATAAAAATATACTGTTCATTAAATTACAGATGTGGGGTAAGACAATAACACACGGAAGAATTAATGACACTTTATAAAGATAGAGATGAATACACACACACACAAGATCAGTATAAAATAAATTACTACAGAAGATTAACTAATGTTCTGCTGAAAAAAATATTAAGTTTTTTTTGTTGTTGTTGTTGCTTCTATTTTCATTACTCAAAAAATTTCAAATTATAAGTGATAGTCACCAACAAATACAGTAAGACCCCGCTTACTGTATTTTCATCAAAGTAGAGCATAATATGAAGCAGCGTTAAACGAGGCTATCTCATCATGTAAATAATGGGATTAGGGCAGTGTTTCTCAAAGTGTGGGGCGCGCCCCCTGCGGGCGCGATGACCCTACAAGGGGGGCGCGAGCATATTGAAAATTTAAAGATTTTTTTTTAAAAAAAAATAACGGGAAAGAGAAGTAAAACAAAATGCTTTCAACCATATAATAAAAAAAATACACACAACAACACTGACATAATTTATGTTTATCATCTAGCTTTTTTCCTTCATCAAATAGGTATCTTTGATCCCAAAACCAAATTAAAGAAAAAAAACCATTTTGTTTAATTTACTGTATTTCCTCAATGAGAGATTTTTTTATTACGTTTTAACATTAAATATTACTCGTTAAAAGAAGTAACGAAACCCAGACCCTGAGAAAAATCCTAAGAATATAAACAATTCATCACTGTAATTATTATTCAAATACTGTACATTAGTTGTAGAAAAAGAAAAGGAAGACATGATTCACTTTTCAGCCAGGCTGCATAATACATTTGCTAATCATTTGATTGACCTTCAAACTCATGGTATGGTTAGTTCAATATTAGTTCCGTCCCATCTTTTATGCGTTTGCTTTTCGCTTAGGGATATTGTAAATAATTGAGTTTTGCGATATTTGGAAAAGAATTGATTGGTTTAACATTTCTGTAGGATAATTGAAAAGTGTCTGATTTGCGTCCTTTATTATGGTCTTGTACTTTTGAATCATTTTGGTTCAGTTTTATTGGATTTTTTCTCAAATCATCAAATAATTGAATAGTCCTTGAAAGAAGGTAAGTATACTTTCTATAAATTAAATTATTCACTAGAATTCCGATTTGTATCGTGTACAGTATAAATAATTATAAACAAATGAGAGGGGTGACTGAGTCCCCCCCGCACTACCATTAGCGTTAGTATCGATACGCGCCTGCTCCCGGGTTAAAACATTTTGAAGTCTTCTCGCTTTAAATGTTAAAAAGTAACACAATTATTCTTCATCGGAATTTTATATTCTTTTTCATTATTTAACATTAATTCTAAAAGCTAATTATGTTAGGTTTAAAATTACAGTTCTTTTAAACAGTTATTTACAATTATAGCATTTATCTAAAAAAAATCATTTTACATTTTTGTATACAATGTCGTGCACGCAGTTTTACTCTCCTTACAGTTCAGCCATTACATAAAGAATATTGTTTTATTTTTTTAAAAAATGAACTCGTGCAAAGAGTCGGTGTTTCAGCCAGTATACGTTTAATATATCAGTACTGAAGAAGGTATTTTATAAATAATTTCTTATTACTAAATTAAGAACAAGTTTAATAATTATTATAGGGACTTCCATGGGCTTGTCTTGTAGAGGAAAGTTTTTCAAAGGAAGGTTTAATATCAGAAATTGACACTTTGAGTTATTTGTCTATATTTAGCTGAGATCTATATTTTGTCTTCAAAGCATCCACCGCAGAAAATCCGGTTTAACAAAGGTAGGATGTTGAAAATGGTAATAGTATACGAAGTGCTTTTGTTTTCAGTACAGATAATTGCTCATCCACCTCTACCCAAAATTCAAAGAGCGATTTATTACAAAATTGCCTTTTAATTTTTCACTGGATGTGAAATCTATGAAGATTTCTTCTTCGGAAGTTTAGAGCCCTCCTAAAGTATCTTGAAACAGATCCCTAATCCACTCGTAACTTGCTACCAAGCTGTCCTCATCCAGAAAATACTTTTTAAAATTCTTTGCCAACATAGCTAAATGATTTTACATGTTTTAAAAACCACTTTCACATGTTGTTTTACAGATTTGTAAGTTTTAACACATATCGAGCTGGGGCTTTTTTTCCCATCATTTACTTCAGTAGTGGTAAATCCAAAATTTAAGTATTTTTGAGAATATCGCCTTGATTTAATTTTCGGAACCATGCTCGTCTGTGTACTTGTTGATTCTTTATTATCATCGAATGTTTGTATGATTTTGTTTTAATCTACTGCCGTAAATACTTAATTACCGTGAATTACAATTAACGTGTAAATTTAAAAAAAATGTACATTCAAGCTAGATTCGGTAGCTATAGGAGTATCGAGTCGACCAAAACTGACTGGAATTGTACGAGGAAAAGCATTTTTACATGTTTTGCGCAGACGTCCGATAGGTTGCCCAGACTCACGCAAACGTACCCTATAATGCCAGATATGATGGATATGATAGAGAGCAACATAGACTAAACTATTTTTCTAATGACATTTGTACTTTGAGAAATGAATGCTGAAGGAAATAAATCTTTAATTAAATATATCATTTTGCGATCTGTTCCAATTTAAAAATTAGAGAAAGAAGAATAACATAATAATAAGTAAGTAATATATATTTTAAGTAATTTTCTTAAAATAAATATTATTTAAAAGTTACATATACACAAAATTTAAAATACTTATCGTATTAATTCGTACAGTTTATAATTAAGATCGTATTGTAACTTTAGCGTCTCTCTCTCAAAGTGCATTTTTATTGCAGTAAATACATTATTGTTGTACAGGGAGGGGGGGGGGCGACAAAAATTATGATTGAAAATTGGGTCGCCAGTATTGAAAGTTTGAGAAATACTGGATTATGGGAAGATGGGTAGAAAATTGGTCAGGTATTTCACCATTAAACTTATTAATTATGTTTCTTAAAACAATAAAAAAAATTTATTTCTTACAAGTATAGAAACATAATAAACGAATATGCATATAAAAATAAATAAAATTCTAAGTCAGTCTATTTACATTTCAGATCATTCAGTCTATTCTGTATTTCCAATTTTCTGCCATTTTATCAAGAAGGTAGATGGGCTTAATAGCATTTTGCGTTTAATTTCGTCATTCTATATAGAAAGCCGTTTTTCTATTTCCTCTATTGTATTATTTCTAGGGTAATTCTAGTTGCAGAGCTTGTCGTAGTTGCAGTTACCGATGACAGTATTTTTTATTTATTCTTATAAGAATGGTCCTTATTGTTGAAATTGCCAAATTCAATGCAGCACCAATTTGAGATTGACGTTCACCAGTACCTAATCTTCTAATCACTTACATTTTAGTTTCTAGTGAAATGCTTTTTTATGCTTTATTTTCGTGCTTTTTATTATCTCCCATGATAAAAACTAAAAATTATAATGTTTGTCACTATAGCAATCGTTATATTATATTAATTTATACTTACAATAATGTCAACAAATGTTTGAAACGATACAAATACTTTCGTATAATACCGCCTGAAGAAGAAACACAAATAAACTGCTTCGGATATCGGGAAGCCTAACGCTGTGTGCTATTTCGAGGAATTCCGCAATTCAAATAAAAGAGCTTTAAACCAAAACAGCGCTAAACGCAAAAGCGTTAAGCGGGGGTCATACTGTATTTTAAATGATAGTGCAACAGTAATATTGTTATACATCGGAAATGTTAGACTTCTTTTTAATAAGTTATTTTGATTTTTTTTCTTTTAAATCATTACATGTCAAATATTATTAAAAAGAGTAAGCAATAACATATAACAATCAAGCAATCAATGGTTAATGAAAGCATTTTGTATATAAACTAGGTTTGAAGTTTTTTTGGTATATAGCTCTAGTTTTCTTCAGAACTATTTTTATTTACAAGCATGCTTTTGACTCAGTTTTTGCTTTTCTGAGATTCGAAAGTGTAAAACAACATTAAAAAAATATTAAATTTTTTGAGCATTAATTTACCTTATTCTTAATGACATTATACAGTTATAGTTACGTTTACATTTTGTAGTAGGCCTCATATAATTTGGTATATTTACATAATTCAGAAAGATGCTAAACTCAGATTTAATTGATAATGATCATTTAGTTTGAGACAAAAAAAAGAAAGAAAGAATAACTATAGCTATTTTATTTAAAGTTCTTTTTCAGCAGAGCCATATGTAAAATATTTGAATTATTAAAGTATCTAAGTTATTACTTTTTTTTAAAAAAAAAACTTTTCCTTCTAGAAATAAAGATAAATACATTAAAATGCAGAATGTATATTTAAATTATTTTTCATAAATAGAAATTTTACTATGAATATTTTAATTTAAGACTTCTTTTAGTTATACCATTTGAAATTTCAAATGATACTTAAGCTTCTCTACCACGTCAAGGTAGCAGCCACAGAGAAGTGAATACAGTAGAACCTCTACAAAAAGGTAACCTTAGGATTGGGAAAAAAATCAACTTCTGAAAAAATATAATTAAGTTTTTATTTATAAATCGCTGGCACAGTATTTAGAATTGAACATGACTGAACTTTATTGTGGTAAAAGATATAAGTTTATTCAGTTAAGAAATCTTTACTTTAAGTTGTTTGAATATCATTACTAATTAAGTTTACGTATATAACCAGGTCGTTTTTACACAGTTATCCATTTATAAAAGTTCAAATGTATTTTTTCTTTAAATCAACTATTACAAATACATTGTTAATCTGGAGTTTAACAGATTATGACGGCATTGCTCAAACTGTGGGGCGCGACCCTCTAGGGTTGTGTGATAACTCTACAAGGGGGCGTGCATTTTGAAAAGTCGAAACAAGATATTATTTTTAAAAAATATATTAATTTACTGAAAGATAACAAACGAAATACATTCCGAGATAATTAAAAATGAAATACACATTTATACTTATGTAATACACTTAGAAAAATATATTGTGCAGTATTGATACGTTTATAGTTAATTTATAACAATACTAAGTTAAGAACAATCTTAAAAATTACCAGTGACCCTATGGGTTTTTCATATATAAAATTATATACAAAAATTAACCACTATCTTGATAATTTGTACGGTTTATAATTAATCCCTTGAGTGCTGGTTTAAAGTTATGCGATTTCCTCCCCCAATACAACCATTTCCCTCGTAGACGCACATATGTGATGCATTGGAGGGATAGAAACGTAATAAATAATCAAATCCTCTGTGTGAAATAAGTAAATCCTTCGCAAACACAATTAAGGTCCTTTTATTGCATTTCAAAGTTTTCGGAATAATTTTATGGATAACAGTACAGAGAAATGATCGTAATTCGGAAGTACGTATTGATGGGAGGCCAGATTTGTTCCTGTTTTAGAAATCGCCCCTGAAACGGCTTGGAATTTTTATACGAGTCCCCCCTTGACCGGATATGGTGAAATTCGTTTTGGTGGGGTATGTCAAAAAAGTTCCCGCGTTAAAAAGTTCAGTAAACCCATAAATTTTGAGGTGGTGTAACACTGCGCCGGCCTCAGGACCAATCAGAGAAATTATACGGGACAAGGCAAATAGTCCAGCTCCAGGATTTTTGGGTGATGAGGTATGGAATAAAAAGGGCTCGCACCTGAGTTTCAACAGACAGCGAGATAAACTCCGGAAGGCTCTTAGAGCACTTTCCCCCTTAATTGGCCTGAATTCTGAATTGAATATGTACAATAAGTTACTTCTCTACACCGCCGTTCTGCACCCAATTTTGACTTATGGATCACCTGTGTGGGGTTATGCTACAGATTCTAATATTAAAATTCTCGAGGTTGCTCAGAACTCGTTAATAAGAAACATTGTTAAAGCTGATAGATATACTAGAAATTCTAAAATTTATGAAGATATTAAAATTCTCCCTTTTAAAAATTACATTCAAAAGCTGGCTATTTCCTTTTATAATAATTTACCTAATATTAATAATGACAACGTTAAAATGCTAAATAACTATATTCCTGAGCCAGATATCAAGAGTTCTAGGAGAATTCTCCTAGACTCGTATAATCCCCTATTGCGATCAATTTAGTCACTAGCCGTGTGGCGAGTGACCATGTAACTTGCTAAATTTCTAAAATTTTATTTATTTTGTTTTACTTATTTCTAATTCTTTTAATTCCATAACTTTGATTCCATATTGAAACCCCACACAGGCTAGTTTTTTAGACCTCCCTTTTGACTAATTCCAACGCATCAGTGCATCCAATTGAGTGCCTACTCTAACAGTAACATAGACCAACACAGCAGGGCCTATCAGATATCTTCAGGACATTCTCGCCGAAACCGAAGAGAACAACTCCGTTCCAGTAACCACGCCTCCTTGCTACGTTCGAAATACCAATCAGGACACTCTCTATCCGGCAGGTCCACTCACATCAGGCCACATCTACAATCTTGATATGGGATGGAGGAACGCTTTGCGTTCCATTTCCCAGGGACATCCAGCATAGGATTTCGACAGACAGCCTCTCCCAGAGTTGCAGAAGAACCTTCAACAAAAGACGCCGATATTTCACCCGGACTGGGCGTCAGCCATGTCCATCCCCCCTGCACCCTCTCCCTCTCAAGCTAAGTTTAATTATTTTTGATCTTCTTGTTGTAGAAGTAAAAATCCTCTATGCGTGTGCTTAAAATAAATTTATCTTAAACGTTAAAAGTTCGTTCTGTTAAATTATTGATTCTTGTTTATTTTACTGTTAAATTATAGGTTCTTGTTAATTTTACCTCTGGTCATGATGCGATGTGAAATTAGGAAACTGGGTTCACAATTTAGAAATTAAAAAAGTTAAAACAGCGTCGCATCATTTGGTGCCATGACGAGCCATCGAAATTTTTTTTTCTTTGCACCATTTGGTGCTGTGAACTATGTTTTTCTCTCTCTCTCACGTGCTTAATTTAGATGAGATTTTGGTGGTTTTTTAATAATCTTTGTCCAACTGTAAAACATTTAAGAATTTCTTTACTACGTACCATTATGTTTAAAGCTGACTTCAATGTTTTTTTTATTATGATCAATTATACGTTATATATTGCTTTTCGCAGTAATTTTTTTAGATGTACAATTGTATCAATAATGTACACTTTACTTTTGCGGTCAGAACTCATTGTGATGGATTCTCCTGCTCTGATGGAACTTCAATAATTTTACAGGTACCGAATTAAATTTACATTTTGCCAATATGTCAATTTAAAATTCTATTTTGATATGTGTAGCTATGCGACAATTTGTAATAGTTATGCCATTAATAGAAACAGCTAGTGTTTAGTTTTCCGTTTTTTTTCCTTTGCATGAGTGCTAGAATTTAATTTTTTTTCTCCGCCTTCCAATTTAAGTTTTGAACTTAAAAAAGGGTTTTTTTTAAAAAATAATTAAGTAATTGAATTAGTAATAATAATAAATCGTCGCATTCTCTCTCATTCGAATTTTATTTCACTTATTATTAGACATAATGCCACGAACGCGACAAGGTGAGCCCCTTTGGCTCAGCCAGCGTCTCATAAATTCAATCTGTTAGAATTAATTCCTACTTACGAAGGCAGTGAATCGCTCGAAATCCGTAGATTTCTTAGTAAAATTAATGATGTTGCAGAATTGGGCAAATGGTCCAACGTTGAAAAAGTTACGATTCTTAAGGAATAGCCGAAGAATTTTTTTTGTCTGATCCAACAGTCATTTAACCAAGTTTGATGATATCGCACAAGTTCTCAGTTCAAGATTCGAATGGACCGTTCCGCTGTCCACAAGATTGCAATTTTTTTCTTCATGTTTACAGGGTGTGTCCGATAGTGTACAGGAATTCGCGGCACGTATTAAAAAATTGAGTACACAGATTTTTCAATCCGGGAATTCCGTCCAAACCACAGCAGCGCGTAATGCTAATGATCAATTGTTACAATCACGTTTTATTAGTGGTCTAAGAAATGGCATTCGGAGATTTGTTTTGGCACGAGATCCTAACACACTCGAAGAATCAATTAACGCAGCACTTATTGAAGAACCAAATTTAAAATTGAACGAAATTGCCAGTAACGAGCGCTCGGGTTTGTCTGCTCAAGCCAAAGAATCAGATGTTATTTTGACACTGACCGATAAGTTACAAGAATTAAATTTGAGGGTCGAAAGATTGGTGGAAGCGAACACAATCGATGCTCGTGAAACGACGAAGGGTGAATTTCGGAGGAATATGGGAGTGTTTAAGTGTTTCTATTGTGGAATAGAGGGGCATCAACAAATTGAATGTAGGAAAAGGCTCGCAGACCAACGTTCGCTAGATTTTCCCCGTTTTCGAAGAACAATTAGAGGTAGAAGTCGTTTCCCGTCCCTCGCGCATTCAACCTGTCAATAAACGACGTGTTAGCTTTTCCGATTCAGACGCTGATAATTTCTATACAACCCCTCGCGCAATTCAAGGTCATTATCCATCTGCTTCACATGGCAATAGCCGTGAAAGGGCTTTCAACTTTCAAGGAAGTCAGAATGCAGGCGCTTTAAGACAGAATGAGGTTGATTCATGTGACGTCATGATCACGTGGTGAGGAGAACACGTGTCTATGTTTTGGTTTGTTTCCCGGGTAATTTTAGCCTAACACTTCGTTGCTCGTTCTTGAAATTCAATTTTACATTTAAAATATTCTTATTAAAATGTCTCATTGCGCTGCATATGGCTGCACGAATTATAGGAAGAAGGAAGAATGCAAAAGCAAGTCATTCTTTAAGTTCCCGGTGAAAAATCCTGGTCTTCTGAAAGCATGGTTGAAAATGATCAGGCGTGAAAATTTCAAGCCATCTGCTCACTCTCTGATATGTTCTGATCACTTCGAAGAGACATGCTTTGAGTATCAACCATTTACTAATCGTCGGCAGTTAAAACGGGGCTCTATCCCAACTAGCTTCGTTTTTAAAAAGAAAGCCTCATCTCGAAGGATTTTGGACAGATGTAAGCCATCCACTTCAGTAATGTAAGTACTTAAAAGCATATTTTTAGTTAAATTATACAGAGAATGTACATACAAAACTAAAATATGTTAGTTAACTTAAAACTGTAAAGCAAACTTTGGTTTATATTAAATTAAATTATATAAAGGTCATTTATAAACAGGTAAAATATATATTTATGTAACCTAAATTTTACTTGTTTTACATATCTTGACAGTAAACAACAAAGATAATTCTGTATTTAATTATCTAAAATTAGAACACAAGAATATGATATTCAATATATGTAAAGTATATATATATGCATAAAATTTATTACTACATGATTTTACATACTTATTGAAAAAAAAAACATTTGTGTGAAGCATTCACTAGAGAAATAGAATCTGATATATAGGAAGAAATAACATAGACATATATATATTTTCAATGAAGTACATACATAAATATTATATAAATTGTTATTAAAAAATATTATACTAATGTAAACGTGGTTTTTTTTTATGAAAAAAATAGATTTGAACCATCTTTGACAGAAACAGTACAAACAGAAGAAGTCCAGTCAGAAATGTAAAAATTTTTACTAATATGTTTTTCTTGTTAAAGTGGAATTAGTTTAATTTAAATTTAGTTTAATTTTTTTGCCTCAAGCTATATGTACTTTATGTACTAAAAGGCATGTACTGTAAGGTTTTTCTGAAAAATATCAAATTTATAATAGTATTAACTTTTTTAAAAAATGTTTATGAATAGATACAAATTTCAATATGTTCTTTTAATCCTAGGGAAATGGAGCCCAGTACTACCAGTGCTGGTACCCAAACAGATACTTTTGGTGAAGTGATAGATATGCTATCTCAAAAGGACATAGCTATTGAAAAATTAATATCAACAAAAGAAATTAATTTTATCCCTGAGAACATCCGTGATGATACTCAAATGAAATGCGTAACAAGTTTTACCATAAAAGAATTTTACTGTATTTACAGATTCCTCCAGATTGAGGATGATTTATCAATGGGTACAAAAAAGAAGACCCATTGATAGGTATTTTCTGTTTTTGGTAAAACTGAGAACTGGAATTTCAAATGAATTTTTAGCAATTTTATTTGGAATTTCAGATTCTACTGTTTCGCGTGATTTCAATTTCGTCACGGATGTTCTGTATGAGAAATTAAAATTGCAGGATGTCTTCCCATCCAAGGATCAGGTGATTCGGTACATGCCACCACCATTCCGAATGTATTGTAAAAATGTACGAATAATTGTAGATTGCACCGAGATTGAGGTTCAGAAACCCAGTAGTCCAATGGAGCAACAAATGACTTTCAGTCGTTACAAAAATGCTAATACCTTTAAAGGTATGATTGGCATTACTCCTAACGGAGCTATAAGCTTCATATCAGAATTATTCACAGGTAGTATATCTGATAAAGAGGTTTTTATAAGAAGTAAACTGATGGATCGTTTAGAGCCAAATGATGTTGTAATGGCTGATAAGGGTTTTTGATTGCCAATGAATTGGAGAAAATTGGATGCAAGCTATATCGCCCAATATTCCTAGAAGACAAAATCCAGTTTGACATATCTGAAATGGTCAGTAACTGCCAGTTGTCGAACAAGCGAGTTACAGTGGAAAGGGCGATATCAAAAATAAAGATTTTTAAATACTTTCAAGGGGTTTTACCATATCATAGTTTCCATAATGCTAACAAAGTTTTCTTTATTGCATGCATGTTGTGTAATTTTCACAAACCTTTTTGATGCAAGTTAAAGGTTTCAATAATTTTAATTTAATAAATAATTTAATTTTTTAAAAAAATTTTCATATAAATTTTTATTTTTAGTATTCTATTTTCATAACTTGTGATCTAAACATCATTTTCTTTAAATTGTTATTTTGGAATGGTGGGGCTGGGATACATATTCAATTATTTCATTTGTATATCAGAATTAATGCAAATTTATCGCTTAAACTGAATAATGTAGTACAATTTGTGTTTTTGTATGTTTGAAATTCTATCTATTTATTAATGGTTCCGAGTGTTTTTGATGAAAGTTGATATTACACTAGCACTCTGACGTAGTTTCTGGTTACTTGTGATCTAAATACCATTTTTCTTTAAATTGTTATTTTGGAATGTGGGGCTGAATACATATTCAATTATTTCATTTGTATATTAGAATTAATGCAAATTTATCGCTTAAACTGAATAATGTAGTACAATTTGTGTTTTTGTATGTTTGAAATTCTCTCTATTTATTAATGGTTCCGAGTGTTTTTGATGAAAGTTGATATTACACTAGCACCTGACGTAGTTTCTGGTTACTTGTGATCTAAATATCATTTTCTTTAAATTGTTATTTTGGAATGGTGGGGCTGGAATACATATTCAATTATTTCATTTGTATATTAGAATTAATGCAAATTTATTGCTTAAAAATGAATAATGTAATACAATTTGTTTTTGTATGTTTGAAATTCTATCTATTTATTAATGGTTCTGAGTGTTTTTGATGAAAGTTGATATTACACTAGCACTCTGATGTAGTTTCTGGTTACTTGTGATCTAAATATCACTTTCTTTAAATTATTTTTGAATGGTGGGGCTGGAATACGTATTCAATTATTTCATTTGTATATTAGGATTAATGCAAATTAACTTAATTTTGTTGAATATTTTTTTTTTTGTATTCTTAAACATGAAAAAAATTTTAAGTTCCCAGTTGTGTGTTAAATATAGTTTTCACTGCATATACATTTTGTACTGACTGAGTGGTTTTGATAAAAGCATTCTATGTCCTTGATCCTTGTATCATTTTCTTTAAATTCTAATTTTGGAATGGTAGAAATGAAAGAAATGCCACTTATGCCTTTTTCCATTGAATATTAAAATACATTTAAGATATTTTCATCAATATCTTCATGTAAAATGATTTTAATGCTTATAGTGTATTCACGTAATGTTATAATTAAAAATGTCAATAAATGATGTGTAATGAAGTAAAACTGTATGAAGAATTTTCTGTGTTCATATAGCATGGGTTAATCTTGTAAAATATACAATTTAGTTCTACTAAAAGAAACTTCATTTCTATCGCAGAAGAATTTTTAATCGTTTACCTACTCGGTTATTTTATACACTCTGGTCTCAAAGTCAATAGTACCGTAAAATTCAGCATATAACGTGCACTTGAACACAAAAAATAAAATCGAAAGTTAATGTGTGCATTATACCCTGGTATAAAAACAATAGCTTAAAAATAACAAAAAGAGATGAGCATAAAAAAATTACTTCTACATGTATCTAAACACCGTTTACTTAAAAGAATCTACTCCTTATGAACTAAAAGAGTTTAGTTCTAGAATATAGTAGTTTTTTCAAAAGTCTTGGGTAATACCTCGAATAAATGACTTAAAAAAATAAAAGCAATGTATATTAATATTTCAGATTTCTTCGTTATACGGCGAATTCACCTAAAAATTAAAAAATTCAGATTGAAAGTATAGGTGCGCGTTATACGCCGGATTTTACAGTATATGAAATATACTATTTCCCAGTGCAAGATTTTCATTTTAGGTAACTATGATAAAAAATAAAGAGGCTTGATTGTGATCACATCATTTATTTTGTTGAAAAGTTTAAATCATAAAATATATGTATTAAAAGTCAATTTAGTGGTATATAACCAAAAAAATGTACATTTTAAATCACTATAATGAATAATAAGTACAATCTACGTAAAAGAGGATTCAAATTTGTTATACAATTGGCAAAATGTGTATTTGTATACTTAAAATTTCGTATGTTTTTCAAAAATAAATTAAGTAATATAACAAAGTTATTGAGATACATTTAAATTGTTTTAAAAAATAATATTCCTTCACAATAAAAAATAAATTAAGCATTTATTTCAAAGAAGGGAATTTTTTAAAAAATTATACTCAAAAGATTATTTGTACACTTGCTTAGTAAACATTAACAAAACATATGCAACAATGTAATGAAATTTCAATACTTTGTGTACAGCTAAAACATTCATTTTGTTGTCAATATAAATGCTAAGTTACTCGCTCCATTATTGGCTACACATCTCCACCACCGTGTTTTAAAGTGGGAACTACATTTTTGGGTTCAAGAGCTGTTTTATTTTTCGAATACTTGGAGGTGTAAAAATCTCAGACTTGCTCTCATCAGAAAAATAACCCTTTTCCAAAATCCATGGGCTTATTTTTTGTAATTCATGGCAAACTCTAGACATCTTTTCCTGGTTACTGAATAACTATAGAATTTTTATTTAAAGTTCCTTCTTTAGAAAAACATACATAAAATACTGAAATTATAAGTTCATCCAAGTTTTAAAAAGAATATTTTCTTTCTAGAAATAAAGACCAATACATTAAATTACAGATTGTGTATTTAAATTAGTTTTCATAAACTGAAATTTTATTATGAATAATTTAGTTTAAGACTGCTTTTTTTTGTTATACCATTTTTGAAATTTCAAATGATACTTAAGCTTCTCTACCACGTCAAGGTAGCAGCCATAGAGAAGTGAATACAGTTGGATCTCTACAAAGGGGTATCTTTAGGATAGAGAACAAAATCAACTTCTGAAAAAATATATTGAAGTTTTTGTTTGTAAATCACTTGCAATATTTAGAATTAAACGTGACTGAACTTTATTATGTCAACAATTTTAATGGGGAAGTGATAGCAAATAAGATACGAGTTTATTCAGTTAAGAAATTTTTACTTTAAGTTGTTTCAATATTATTACTATTGAGACTTTAAATTTATGCATATAACCAGGTTATTTTTTACAGTTACCCATTTGTAAAAATTCAAATGTATTCTTTTTTTATTTATTTAAATCAACTATTATAAAGAATACCTACCATAAAGAATTCCTTCAACTATTCTTTGATACTGAAAAAAAAAAAAAGACACATTACATTTTATTTTACAAAAAAAAAAAAAAAAATATTCATTATTCTGCAAAAAGCAATACGGAATTAATTTTTAAACAATGTTGATGTAAAATAATAATCGTCAAATAATGAAAAACAAATTACTTACCGCTAACCAAAGAAAATTTACTTTTCAAATAAAAACTTTTCAAAAAAATTTTACTTTTCAAATGATATCATCCCCCTGAAAAATATTTTACTTGAAAAATGACTTTTTAAAATTAATAATTTATAAATTAATAATTTGTGGAAGGTAAAAATCAAAGAAAAAGTTCCTTAATTTTTCTAAGCATTCCTCCCACAATTTAGCATCAAATTGTATAATTTCAGTATAATAATTTTCTATTGAATTAAAGTTTTTATTTAACAGAACTACAAACAGACAACTTGTTAAATTACTGACAGCTAATTGGCATTGAATTTGATAATAATATTTGTGAGTTTTTTTCAAGGCAATGATACCATTGGAATTCATTAAACAAAAATCAGGTCTATTACATATTAATTCTTGTACAGAATGACCCTTTGGATTAAAAATGCATTTGATCTCCATTAACATGTAGTCCTCACCTGATCTAATTAATCCATCCGGAGAGGCAGCAATATACTGCTCTAAAGGATGTATAACTAGACCAGTTTGTCGGACTACATTTTGTGGATTGCGTTGTTGGACAATATACCGGATGTAATCTTCATGTTCCAACCCGTACTTTACAGCTGGTATAAAATCCAACGAATCATCCTTTTTTTTCAAAATTTGAGAGGCTAATGTTTTAAAATCAGCTACTCTTGAAATAATTAATTTGGTGTCGCTTGCAGTGAGGCGTAGCTTTCTTTCTAGATGCCATTCACTGCAATTTTGTCCCATAGTCCTTCTTTCTAATGCTAATATTTCATCCATGTTCCTATAATAATTTTTATGGAAAAAAAAGTGTTGCATCAATGTCTAATGCAGGCAAATTATCCACACACTTTTGACTGCATACAGCAGCTGGCAAAAGGATAGATTTTCAAAAATCACTTCACTTTCATTCCTCATTACTTCCATAAAATGGCAAAAATTTATTGCATCGTAGTCAAAATTTGTATTCAAAAGCCTTCTTTTCGAAGATTCACCCTTAAAAATTTTGCTAGTTTCTTGTGGAACAGTTTTAGAAGGCTTTAGATGGTGCCAAGTTTGTAGCCGTTCAGTCGATGCATAAAATAACTCATTTCTGACGTAATCTTCAATTGCATGAAGCAAAGCAAAGACATGTTTACAATATGCAGGAGCACTCCCTGCAGGACAAGTGCATTTTGCAGTGATTATCTGAAATTAGAAAGAAAGAGCATTTATATTTTAAACAAATAAATTGTAAAATTAAAAATTTTAAGCATGCATAAGGTGTTTCATATTTACATACCATTCCGCTGAACAATAAACTGGCAAATATGTTTTAGAATTTGTGCCAAAGTTTATTAACAAAATGAATGCTTCATTTTCCAAATCGATAACTCCATAAACCAAGAAGTTGAGAAAATGATGAAATATTGTGTGTGTATTGTTTTTTAAAATTCCTTTTACATTACAAATTTAAAAAATATGATGTAGACTGTATCACTGTAGGTGCATCTGCCATCTAATGACATACAGAAAGTATAAGGTAGAATATACTTGGATTCAATGTTATTTTTCGTGATCAAGGAGTTTATCCATTTGACAAGTGAAAGAAAATTAGTAGTTCAAATTCAGTATTCCAATAATTTTTCTTACTGAAAAACTTCATCATATAAATATCTGTTTTATTAGATTTTAACAAAAAAAATAAATAACTATTCTGTTACTGCGTATTTGTGCTGCAATTATTTGTTGAAAATTTTTCATTCATGAAACTAAAACAATTTTCAGATTTAATGCAATGGCTAAAAAGAATTAGTTATTTAATGAAATTGTTACTATAGAAGAAATATTTCCTTTTAATGCATTCCAATAAATTTAGAATTAAATGATAAAGAAGCAATAATTATACAATCATACATTATTTTGAAATACAATGTGTTCAATCAAACCATAAAACTGTACAAGATTAAAGCTTGATAATGCATATTCTTTAAAATAGAAAATAATGTTTTTCACATCCAATGCTGTTTAAAAAAAATTATCAAGTTATGAATTTATGATAAATAATGTTTCACATATATTACTACAAAATACTAAATATTCATTTAGTAATTTACGTTTTTAGATGTTTACAGAAGCTACTGATTTAACTTTTTAATCCATAACATTCTTTTGATTTAATGATAAAAATTTTTAATATTATTAAAAATTTCTTTTTATTTCAAAAATAGTGAGTAAAATCAAGACAAACAGTTATCTAATAAACACAGTTTTACAGATTATATAAATAGGAACAAAAAATAATTCATAGCTCACCTGACAAGTTGTTCGAATTTCCACAGAAGGCTGGTACGTAACTCGCTTTTTCATCTCCGCTCGGACTTTGCAATTAATAACAAAATTTTCGTTAGAAGCGTTGTCCGGTTCGGTGAACGATATACTACTCACAAATCCGTCATTAAACAACTTTTGACCTTTGCCCATTCTAAATAGCACGCTATTATTTCCAGTGATTTGGGAAAAAGTATCAGCGTAAGCATACGTATGACGACTTTGAAAGTTTTTCAAGTTTAATGGTCGCTCTTCTATACTATGAGCCATTCTTGTGTGCAAATAAAAACGATAATAAACTAAAAAATAACGAAGAACTAAATATAAGTATACTAAAAAATAACCTAAAATATTAATAAATATATAAACACTGTAAGTCACCAGTATCAATAGGCTTGGCACATTAACACTAAATAACACAACTATACTGAACTACAACAAAAAAATTACACTAAGAACAATTATTTAAATTACTTCCTACGTAATTATTAAACTAGGATAATGCAAAAATATAACAATAACTAATAATTGCTAAGAGAAAATGTTCGCACAAAATATATAAACAGCTCACGCATAGGCAAAAGCACATTAAAGCAACACGCGGGAAATGTTTTTATCCTTCCCACGTGACTAAGGCTAGTCGCCCCATTGTCGCGAATCAACCTCATAGGGAAAATGAGGATTTAAATTTTCACGGAGAAAGACAATTTTAAACTTAAGACAATTGGGTGCTCTTTCTCCCGTCAGTATTCACGATCAAACATTCGATCTACCAATTGTCGACGCTAGCTCGTGGAACTACAGATTTAAAATTTTAATTGACAGTGGCGCGTCCGTTTCCTTGATATCTAATTCACTCTTTAACAAAATAAAAAATGAATTTTCCAACGAATTTTTAAGGGGACACATTACCCTAAAAATGACGATTTTAACGAATTTTTTTATTGTCTTATTTTAGTTGTGTGACTTTTTTTAATATGTTTATAAAATTTGGTAACTCTAGCTGCATTTTTTTGCGAGTTATTTAAATTTTTTTAACAGTATGTTGAAGCGAAACCGAAACTAAAAGACATGCCGTCTGCTTCTTATGCAGACGCTATCATCCTAGCCTAAACAATTTCGATTGATTTACTTTTACACGCGATTCTAAAGCTTTATACTTTAATTAGAAGAGAAGTGAATTAATTCGTTTGTTTTTATGCAAGAGAGAAGCGTTATTCCATTTTGCTTTGCATCCTTTTTTCTTATTCTAAAACCATTAGTATCAAAACTAAATGCTTTTTTCAAAGCCAATTATATAATCAATTTATTTCTTTATAATTTTAAATATTCGTTTGAATATCTTTTTATTAATAAGTAAACTTTAATTCATCATGCCTAGGCAAAAACGATCGAGTCTTGTTAGTAAACAAAAAGTTAACAAGATATGGTGCAGTGAACACTACAGTCATGAAACTGATGTTTTCAGAAAAGATGAAACTTCTATTTCCTAAGCATTACCAGAAAGAAATATGAGATGCCAAACTTTAGAAGACAGCTGCTTGAACGATTTAAATTGTTGTGAAAATTCTGAAGCCCCTCATTATGTGATAATAGATGTACAGTTTTTAAAAGGACTTTTAAAAAACTTATTGTGTGATGTTTGCAAATCATATTCACTAAAAATTGACATTGGTGAAAAGCTTGGGGGATTTTCCAGAAAAATCTCTGTATTTTGCACTTCTTGTGATATAATTAAATCAAGTAACTTTACATCCAGACGAATTTCTGACAGTGAAGGTAATGAAAACCAATCATTCGACATAAACATGCGCATGGTGCAATCATTTTTAAGTTTTGGGAAAGGCTATTTAGCTATGGAAAAATTTTGTATGTTAATGAATATGGATTTACCCTCAAGTAGAACATTCAATATATATAAAAAAAAATGTTATGTAAATCTTTGGTTAGATCTACAGTAAAAATCTTGAATGATGTTCGAAGTCAGGTGAAAAGTGCTTATCAAAGTAATAGTA
Organism: Trichonephila clavipes; assembly: GCA_019973935.1. NCBI lineage: Eukaryota > Metazoa > Arthropoda > Arachnida > Araneae > Nephilidae > Trichonephila > Trichonephila clavipes. The sequence goes on from BMAU01019263.1 coordinate 193,500, forward strand.
CCATTACTGATATAGATGTTACTTTTGATGGTACTTGGTTGACTCGGGGACATTCATCTCAAATAGGTGTAGGTTGCGTGATTGACCTTCTTACAGGATTTGTCATGGATTTTTTGAAATTATGTCGAAACGCTGCATTGAATGTGAACACGCAAAATCTGGTTTGGGAGAAAATTCCGCAGAATTTCTTGTGTGGTATAAAGGACATATATCTTCATGTGCTATCAATCCCGTAGGATCATCTTGTGTGCCATGGAACAAGAGACTGCTCTTAAATTATGGCAAAAATCTGAAGATAGTGGTTTTCGATACACGACACTATTGTCTGATGGTGATGCAAAAACATATCAATATTTAAATACTAAGGAAGTTTATGGTCCTGAGATAAAAATAAAGAAAGAAGAGTGCAAAAACCATGTTAGCAAGAGGCTAGGTCAGTGCTTCTCAAACTTTCAATACTGGCGCCCCCCTTTTCAATCACAATTTTTATCGCGCCCCCCTTATACATAATAATTTACTGAATGCAATAATAATGCACTTTTACGATAAAGCAACAATATTTATTATAAACCGCGTACAAATTTATGACATAAGTATTAAATTTTGTATATGTTACTTTTAAGCAGAAAAAATTTAAGTAATAGGATAATTACTAAGTTATTTTTCCTTTCTCTGATTTTTAAATTGGAACATATTACATTATAGGGTACGTTTGCGTGAGTCTGGGCAACCTATCGGACGTCTGCGCAAAACTTGTAAAAATGCTTTTCCTCGTACAATTTCTGTCAGTTTTGGTCGACTCGATACTCCTATAGCTACCGAATCTAGCTTGAATGTACAATTTTTAAAATTTCCACGTTAATTGTAATTCACGGTAATTAAGTATTTACGGCAGTAGATTAAAACAATATCATACATACATTTTTAAGTCGTAGCAAACATTCGACCATAATGAAGAATCAATAAGTACACAGACGAACGAGCATGGTTCCGAAAATTAAATCAAGGCGATCTTCTCAAAAATACTTAAATTTTGGATTTACCACTACTGAAGTAAATGATGGAAAAAAAGCCCCAGCTCGATATGTGTTAAAACTTACAAATCTGTAGAACAACATGTGTGAAAGTTGTTTTTAAAACATGTAAAATCATTTAGCTATGTTGGCAAAGAATTTTAAAAAGTATTTTCTGGATGAGGACAGCTTGGTAGCAAGTTACGAGTGGATTAGGGATCTATTTCAAGATACTCCAGAAGGGCTCTCAACTTCCGAAGAAGAAATCTTCATAGATTTCACATCCAGTGAAAAATTAAAAGGCAATTTTGTAATAAATCGCTCTTTGAATTTGAGGTAGAGGTGGATGAGGAATTATCTGTACTGAAAACAAAAGCACTTCGTATACTATTACCATTTTCAACATCCTACCTTTTTCAAACCGAATTTTCTGCAGTGGATGCCTTGAAGACAAAATATAGATCTCAGCTAAATATAGAAAAATAACTCTTTAAGTGTCAATTTCTGATATTAAACCTTCTTTTGAAAAACTTTCCTCTACAAGACAAGCCTGTGAAAGTCCCTAACAATTATTAAACTTGTTCTTAATTTAGTAATAAGATTGATTGATTGAATATTAACGTCGCACTGTTCAGCTGCACGAGGGCTTTTGACGACGGACCACGTAATTTTGAACCATGGTCAAGTGACGTGGATGACACCTGAGCTGGCACCCCTCTCTCCTAACTACCACACCACACCAACGGGAAAACGTTTCAACTCTCAACAGATTTAACGTGCATCGCTGCCCTACACGGCGGGTCTTTAGTGGTACTGGGCTCGAACTCGTGACAAGGCAAGCCACGATCCGATACCTATAACACTCGGCTACCACGGCCAAATTCAGTAATAAGAAATTATTTATAAAATACCTTCTTCAGTACTGATACATCAAACATATACTGGCTGAAACACCGACTCTTCGCACGAGTTCATTTTTTAAAAAAATAAAACATTATTCTTGATATAATAGCTGAACTGTAAGGAGAGTAAAACTGTGTGCACACGCCATTGTATACAAAAATGTAAAATGATTTTTTTTTTAGATAAATGCTATAATTGTAAATAACTGTTTAAAAGAACTGTAATTTTAAACCTCACACAATTAGCATTTAGAATTAATGTTAAATTATGAAAAAGAATATAAAATTCCGATGAAGAATAATTGTGTTACTTTTTAACATTTAAAGCGAGAAGACTTCAAAATGTTTTAATCCGGGAGCAGGCGCGTACTATATACTAACATTAATGGTAGTGCGGGGGGACTCAGTCACCCCAATCATTTGTTTAGAAATATTTTTACTGTACACGATACAAATCGGAATTCTAGTGAATATTTTAATTTATAGAAAGTATACTTACCTTCTTTCAAGGACTATTCAATTCTTTGATGATTTGAGAAAAAATCCAATAAAACTGAACCAAAATGATTCAAAAGTACAAGACCATAATAAAGGACGCAAATCAGACACTTTTCAATTATCCTACAGAAATGTTAAACCAATCAATTCTTTTCCAAATATCGCAAAACTCAATTATTTACAATTTCCCTAAGCGAAAAGCAAACGCATAAAAGATGGGAGGGAACTAATATTGATAATAACCATACCATAAGATTGAAGGTCAATCAAATGATTAGCAAACGTACTATGCAGCCTGGCTGAAAAGTGAATCATGACTTCCTTGGATGACAGTGGATGACAGTCTATTTTTGGGTACCTGGACTGATAAACAGTCCTCAATCCCATATCATGATGTCTGTGATGCAGGACTTGACTTCGTTGGTTTTTTCAGTCTGCGGAGTGACATGTCGGCGATTTGGCTGTGGTGATGGAATCCGGGAGGAGGGGCTTAGAGATGACTACTTGGAGTTAAAGTTTTATACGGTGCTGAGAGCTTAGGACTGCTCTCTCAGTGAATTGGAGGTAGAAGTGAATTTAGCCTCAGGCTGGCTGCCCATGGGGGTAAAAGTTAAAAATATATACTTGTCCAGTTGGGTGTGGAGATTAAATAAATATTGAAAGAAAAATAATAAAAAATTTTAAAAATTTACTAGGGTGCAATAATTAAAAAATTATTGCAGGGATAAAAAAGCTAAGGCGGATTGTAAGAATCCAGAAGGATTCTTCTTGGCCTTTAGTATTATCGTTACAGTTGTAATCGTTTAGATTTAACATATTTACATTATTAGTATTTGGCAAATTATCGAAAAAAATTTATAGCTAATTTTTGAATATGTGCTTTAAAACTAATGATTTTAAGAGCTTTATTTATGCGATCATTTTTCATGTAGCGGCAGGCATTTACAATCATTCTAATATATGAATTCTGCAGAGTATTTAAAATATTAATATTGGTTTTAGCAGCATAACCCCATACTGGACAGGCATAAGCGAGTATTGGACGCATAACGGCTGTATAAAGAAGCACTTTGTTATCATGACTTCCTTTTCTTTTTCTACAACTAATGTACAGTATTTCAATAATAATTACAGTGGTGAATTGTTTATCTTCTTAGAATTTTTCTCAGGGTCTGGGTTTCGTTTTTTCTTTTAACGAGTAATATTTTATGTTGAAACGTAATAAAAAAAATCTCTCATTGAGGAAATACAGCACATTAAACAAAATGGTTTTTTTTTTCTCTTTAATTTGGTTTTGGGATCAAAGATACCTATTTGATGAAGGAAAAAAGCTAGATGATAAACATAAATTATGTCAGTGTTGTTGTGTGTATTTTTTTTATTATGGAAGAAAGCATTTTGTTTTACTTCTCTTTCCGGTTATTTTTTTAAAAAAAAAAATCTTTAAATTTTCGATACACTCGCGCCCCCCTTGTAGGGTCATCGCGCCCCCCCAGGGGGGCGCGCCCCACACTTTGAGAAACACTGGGCTAGGTACATCTTTACGAAAAGCTGTTAAAGAATGATGGGCAAGAGGTGTTTCCTTGGGAGGGAAATCCCGTGGTAGTTTAAAGGAAGAGACAATTAAAAAATTGTCACGTTACTATCAAAATGCGATTCTCTCGAACAAAGGTGACGTAGAAGCAATGAAAACTGCAATTTATGCAACATAGTTTCATAGTATATCAACTGACCAAAAACCTCAACATTTTAAATGTCCGACTGGAAAAGGTTCTTTATGTTTTTTCCAGGCGGCTCTTGCTCGTGGTGAAGTACCGGGTCCTCACGTGAAGCATGTGAAGACACCCTTGAAGGAAACTCATTTAGCCAAAATTATGCCAATATATCAAAGATTGGCTTCGAATGAACTCCTTCAAAGATGCATAAGATGTGTGACACAAAATGCAAACGAGAACCTTCACAGCATCATATGGGGTAAATGTTCAAAAGAAACGTCAGCGACACTGCGTCGAGTAACTATTGCTGTTTGTGATGCAGTTAGTGAATTCAATTTTGGTACAAAAAACCATTAGAAAATTTGCAAAAGAAAAATGGGCTTGCTTCAAATAAACAGTCAAAAATGTTGGTTGTTTGGCGAGACTACCGTAGAGTTTATCAGAGGAAAAGAAAAAGATTTGCAGTGTACGCAATTGCTCGGAAAAAAATTGCGTTAGCAAAAAAGAGGCGAAACGCCTCATTCATTAAAAAAGAAGGAATCACATATGAACGGGGTGGTTTTTAATAATATTTATTTACAAATATAATATGAACATAAAATGAATGCTTTATAATTTCAAAACAATTAGTTAGTGCATTTGATATATATTGTAATATTTTAATACATTTAATTTTATTATATTTATTTAATAATATTTAATAACTTAGATTATATTACTGTCTTAAACTATTTACTATGACCTATATATAAATTGCAATATATGTAAGAATGAAGGCCAAGGTTTAGTTCTTTCATGTATTTTATTGACTTTCAAAAGTTTAAATGTTTTTCACGACTTTAAATTTTTCATCGTGATCATATATTTAAAATGCTAAGGCTTTTTTTTGTATTCATTATAAATCTTTGAAACTTTTCCTGGTTGTTTTGTATAAAATGTTTGATAATTCTGTGCATAGCTTAAGGATTTATATGAAGAGCTATTTTTTAAAAGATCCATAAAGTTAGATATATGTTTTTTTCACTCTTTTGTATCACTTCATTCCATTTAATCTTAATTCATTTCCTTTTTAATATGTGCTAATTCAGCATGAATTTTGCATTAAAAATGCTTAGTACAACTTGAATTTTAATATATATTAGAATGGATACTATATTTTAGCTCTTTCAATTATTTTTTTTATTTCAAAAACTTTAAATTGCTTTTTCTCAGCTGATCAGATGTTTGAAATGCTAAGGCTTTTTTTATAATCACTATAAAATGTTGAAACATTTTCTGGTTGTTTTAAATAATATGTTTGATAATTCTGTGCATGGAATAAGTATTTAGAGGAACAGTTATTTTTTAGAAATCTATAAAGTTAGATATAGTTGTTTTTTTACTGTTTTTTATAGGGTCTAAGAGAAAAAAATTCTAAAAATAAAAGTATCACTTGTAATACTAACCCCATGCACAGAATTGTGGGAAATACTTTCAGGAATATCAGAAAAAAATGGATCAAAAATATTCAAATTTGCAAAAGTAGTAGGTATTTTAATAACTTTAAATAATTTTAAAAATTTAAAATTATTGTTTGTTTAAAAATAGTATTTTGCTTATGAAATGTTTATTATAGATGTGTTCGAATACAGTGCATGTAATTTTATTCTTATAACTATCTAAGTAAAAGAAATTGTGTACAGGGTACCGTGTCCCCTTAACGTTTCTATACAGATCAAAGTGGTCAGCGGAGATACGGAGGAAATTATTGGGTGCTATGAAATACAATTATCATTGGGAGAATTTCATTTTCAGAACATTTTTTTATAACCAGACAAGATATTATTAATAACTATAGTGCTATTTTGGGATATGATTTTTTGAAATTGTGGAATGCAGTTTGGACATGAGAAATAACCGTTTAATAATTAACAATTTTTCAATTCCACTTATCAATTATACGCTTCCTTCGCGTGCTATTCTGACCAATTACATTTATGGATTTTTAAAACATAAAGCGACTATCGGACCTCATAAAATCGCCAGCGTCCGTGCTCACGTTCCAGTATTTCCTCATTCCCCTTTTTCGGCTACAATACAGAGTTCGGTAAAGTTAAAAAGAAAAAAATGTTTATTTAAATTCCTCTGAAATTAATATTGACCCGCAAATTAATGACACTATTTTGGAAATTAAAAATGATTCTGATAAAATTGTTACACTTAACAAAAACATAAAAGTAATTACTGTTAACAATTACGAAGAATTTTCATGTGATTTTCCCGTTTCTCAAGATATCCTACACCCACTTTCAGAGAAAGACTTAAACCTTTCAGGTTTGGACAGCAAAATTAAAAACAGATTAATTAAACTTTTAATCTCACACCGAAGCGTTTTCACCCGCTCAACTGTTGAATTATCTGCTGCCACTACGGAGCATCACAGAATTCATCTGCAACATAATTATCCCATTAAATGTCCAATTTACAAAATTCCATTTAATTTAAGGAATGAGTTTAGACGTCAGATTGCCGATTTAGAGGTTGGGATTATTTCTAAATCTAAATCCTAGTACAGCACACCAGCCCTGTTTGTCAAACAATTAGAAAAATGGAACCTTGTTTTGGATTTTAGGAAACTCAACGAAATCACTTTGACTCAGGACTTCACTATCCCAACATTGGACGACATTTTGCATGAAGTTTCGGGTGCTAATTATTTTTCTCATTAGACATGAAATCAGCATTTAATCAAATTCCACTTCACTTCAGAGATATACATAAGACGACATTATATTATTCACTAAAACTATAGATGAATATTTTGAATTATTGGGTAAAGTTTTTGAACGCTTTGAGAGAATTCAGTTAAAATTTAATCCAGGTAAATGTCAGTTTTTAACCAAGAATTGTAAATTTTTGGGGTTTGTTGTAACGCCGGAGGGTATCCTTCTTGACAAAGATAAGTCAATCTCAATTAACGAATTTCCAGTTCAAATTAAATCTTTTCTAGGGTGTTGTAATTTTTTTATAGAAGGTATATTAAAAATTTCGCAAAACGAGCACTTCCATTGACGAATCTTTTATAAAAGGACACTCCATTCGAATGGACATGTGAGACACAGGCGGCATTCGATGGTTTTAAGAAAGCCATATTAAACTCACCAGTTTTGGCATTACCTGATCCGGATGCAGAATCGCAAATCACGACTGACGGCTCCTCTCACGGTATCGGGACGGTCTTAGAACAAAAATATCCTAACTCTGAAGTCAAACCTATATTTTTTTTCAAAGAAATTAAATCCTTCACTATGTAAATATAATGCCACCGTTTACCGCATTAAATTTTTTTCATACATTTCTTATTGGGAAGAAAATTCAAAGTTTTTACAGATCATAAACCTCTTTCAGGATTTCTTTCAAACAAAAATCCTTCATCTAAAGTTTTGCGCTGGAAATTGGCACTGGAAGAATTTAATTATGAAATACACTATATTAAGGGTTCTTTAAATTCAGTCGCAGATCATCTTTCACGTTATATTAATAACATCACAACAGTTTTACCTGAGTCAAAAGAATTCATTGAAATGCAGCGTGAGGATCCTGTTCTAGGTCACATCATACAGAAAATTCATCAAAATGACGTGATTCTACAAATTAGCAGTTACTTTATTAATGGGGAAGGTTTGTTATGCCATTTGTCTAAGCGCCCGTTCAGGTCACCTAGGTCTACTACCACTAGAAAACAAGTTTGCATTCCCCATTGTCTTAAAGCTAAGATTCTCGAATCAATTCATTCCGAATATGGAGGGCATCTTAAATTTTTTAAAACTCACCACCGACTCAGTGAAAATGTCTTTTGGCAAAATATGTACAAAGATACTAAAAATTTTGTTCGTTCATGTACCATATGTTTATCTCGAAAAATGCTTTCAAAATACCACCAGCTCCTCATCAACTAGTAGAACAAAGCCAAGAACCGGGAGAAACGTGTCACATTGATATTTTCGGTCCTTTAAAGACCACTCCTAAAGGTAATAGTTATGTTTTCTCCATGGTAGACGCATTTACAAAGTACATTCATATCGTTTCACTTCCTGATATTAAGTCCAGCACGATTTCTAAGGCTTTCTTTGATAATTATATTGTGCATAGGGGCTGCCCCACAAATTAGTTGTTGATAATGCTACGTATTTTAAAGGTTCTGAATTTTTGGAATTTTGCAGAGTTATGGGTATTCAAAAAAGACATATATCAAACTATTCAGCTCACGTCAATGGGAGAGTAGAGAAACCGAATCAATCACTAGCCAATATCGTTGCATCAATTACGCAAAATACAAACGATTGGGACGAACAACTTCCACACACAATGTTAGCATTAAACTCCGCGATTCATGAGGCTACGTACTCATCACCTTTCTTCTTAGAACATGACAGAGATATTCGATTGTCTTACACTTACCAGAAAACTCTGACACACCACAAAATAAGTACGAATATATTGAGAAACTTTTACCCTCTTTAGAACAAATTTTTCAGAAGGTTTTTTGCAAAATCTAAAAGAACAGGAGGCATCGCACATTAATCTAAGTACGAGGACGACAAAGCTACATCATTATGATTACAAAATCGGGTGTTCGTGTTTCATTAAGACACCTAATATTAAATCTAATTTATCTCCAAAGCTTAGACCTAAGTTTTAAGGTCCCTACAGAGTAGTAGAGCGTTTTTCTCTAACGTCAATTATAGAGTTCAACATGTTGAGGAATTGAGAAAAACAACATGCGTTCAATTGATTGAACACATGACAATCGGATGATTCCCTTTATTAAGAGATTCTCATATTTGCACTTAAACAATTTAGACAACTCACTACCAGGCGATACGGAGGTTAAAAGTATTGTTTCAAGTCCGCGGTACAATTTAAGGACTCGTGCAGGCAATTTGGTTAATTAGTTTAATTCTTATTGTGCTAAAAAATTTTGGAGAGAGCGAGAGTTTTGTTTGTTTGTTTACATTGTTGACGTTCCGTCACTGAGAGAGAATCCACACCTAGAAACAGTACCCTGTATTCATTGTTTACCTTTGACAATGTTGATTTTTTTTTTGTTGTCTGTGATAAGATGGAGATTTACTTTTGCTATGTAAAATATGTATACACGTAAATTTTTAATTCTATAATTTTAAGATTTCATACACGTTGTTTGCAACAGAAATGAAATTTTGGGGTCTTTTGGACACCTGTCAAGAAATTTGAGATGTTGTTAATGTTTGTATAATAGACATTTTCATTAATCAAATAATTTTTTGTTGTGGTTATTACCTATCTATTTACGCTTTATTCATGGTTTCTTGCTTGAATATTTTTAGTTCATGTTTATTTGATTGCGTTATTATTATGTACTTTTATAGTGAATTCTTTTGGGTTTGCATAAATTTTCTTTTTTTTAATGAAGGTATTTTGTAAAATGCATTTTTAGTGAAACGTTGATGCTAGTGTATTAGAACCTTCAACAAAAGACGCCGAAATTCCATCCGAACCGGGCGTCAACCATGTCCATCCCCCCCCCTTCACCCTTTCCCTCTCAAGCTAAGTTTAATTATTTTTGATCTTCTTGTTGTAGAATTAAAAATCCTATATACGTGTGCTTAAAATAAATTTATCTTAAACGTTAAAAATTCGTTTTGTTAAATTATTGATTCTTCTTTATTTTACTGTTAAATTATAGATTCTTGTTTATTTTAACTCTGGTCATGATGCGATGTGAAATTAGGAAACTGGGTTCACAATTTAGAAATTAAAGAAGTTAAAACAGCGTCTCATCAGTATATATACGTCCGGGGCTATTAACGCTTTGGCTGAGTGAGACGTTTTTATACAGCGGTGGCACTTAAGAGGTTTAAGTCATATTGCAGCTTTAGCGTCGATTATAGTATTTTTGCATTCAATACATTATGTTTATGTGGAGGGGAGGGGCGCGATGAAAATTATGATTGAATATTCAGTCGCAAGTATTAAAACTTTGAGAAGCACTGGCTTATGAATCTAAAACCTATAATATAAGAAAGAAAATATGTATTTCACATTACATATTTGGCAAAAGTTTTAATATATAAATCGACTTGAAAATTTTTTAAACGCCTTCTTCTGAATGAAGAACTCTACATTGGAATGGCCTAAGACTACCTATAATAAAAAGGAACATAAATGTTTTGCACGTATGCATAAATCATTAGGAATTATGAAACACCTTCTATTTTATCAGCATTGCACTATGATCTAAAAACACCAACAATTAGAAGAAAAAAAATTTATTGCACATGTATCTGAAAATTCTAGAATTATTTGAAATAAATGTAAAATTCACTGATCTTTCTGTCAGTTTAACCCAAGTTAATACTAGTAAAATCGAAAATTCACGTTATACTGATTTTGCTGTCAAAACCAGACTCGTTGAAATTGACATTCTTCTGGTGTAGGTTTTCTCACTGTCGTTGAGGTTTTCTGAGAAATCTTTTTTGTTGAAACGTATCTATGTGTATTTATCTTTTTAATTGGCGACTTCGTATTGAAATTTCTGGATATATTTTCTCGATTTGCTTTAGGGAATAAATGTGGGGAGTTAACAGCATTTCTTAAAAAAGAAATTAAAATATTATTATTATATTCTGGGGATGCTTTACTTATTAACTCATTAGTTAGTTGCATGCATTTTTTTTTCTGAAATTCTTCCTAGGATATTTTCTTCCTTCTCGATGTGGCCCTCAAATTATCCAAATGTGCTTTCTTTTCCAAAACTTTTTAGATCTTCATGAATAATCATCTCTTCTTCATCTCTTATACGCGAATGTAAGGAAAGTCTTTCATCTTGAACAGCCCTATTGATTTCATTCAAATTTTTGCTGCGAATAAAATGAATATGTTTTCATATATTCTTCTGAATTGCATTTTCAGTGCATGAACATATAAAATTATGCAAACAGTGTTTGCATTCCCTACACATCAAAATGCATTCTGTAGAGCATGCAGTATATTTTTTAACGATGTACATTTCCTTACCTTTTGTACAGTTAATAGACCATTCTCCTTCATTCTTTTGAATGCATGAGCTGGTTAAGTTTCAACCAACTTTACGTCTTTTCCTCAGTTGTGCTATTTTTGATGATTCCTTACCTTTCTCCAAAGAAATAAGGTAATCAAGTACACTATGTCTTTCAAATTTTATTAAACTAAATAATGCTTTATCAAGTCGCTTGACTTTTCCCCCATGGAGAAACACATGCTGTATTGTCTTATGCATACTTTCAATATGCATATTGGTATTTATTCCATACCACCTCCTGTGATAATATACTCAAATTTCACTTTAATTACTGTATGTCTGTTCAAAATATCCTTTAAATTCTTTCATATCATCCTTTGCATCAAACATCTTCAGTTCTGCTTTTAACATTATATTGAAGGCTGCTTCATCTATTTATTCTAAATGACTTCGAACAATCTAGTAAGCTTCAACTTGGATTTCTTTCTAAGTTCTTAACCTGGAAACACTATGTCTCCAACTTCTATCCACATGACATGTGCATAACACACACTGAGAGTCTTTTCTCAAGAATACCAAAAACTGTCTTCCAAGCATTAAAAACAGATTCTGTATTATCCATCATCAAAACTTGAGAAATACATGTTTGATCCTTAACAGCTACAAATGCAAGTGTTAACGATGTGGAATAATATTCTTCCACTTTCATAACAGGGTATAAATCTTCATAAAAAATGTTCTGGCACTTAAAGAGAACTACAGGAGAATCTTCTCCCTTTTCCAGGCCTTCAGCCCACATGGTTACACACTACCACATTTGAATCCGAAATACCACATAAGTTTATATATTGTATTCTTCTTTTATATTTTTTACATCTTTCCGTGCTATTAAATGAATTCTTTTCAGTTTCCTATTCATAAAGGGTGTTTTTTTAGATGTATATAACTTTAAATTGCAATAAAACAACGATGTATTATTCGATTGACATGATTTTTTTTATTCGAAAGATAATCTTGTGGCATTACATTTTAAATATGATTTATGGCATATGACTGCCACGGCTGGCTCGGATGTAGTCCAATCTGGACGTCCAATTTTCGATGACTTTTTCCAACATTTGTGGCCGTATATCGGCAATAACACGGCGAATGTTGTCTTCCAAGTGGTCAAGCGCTTGTGGCTTATCCGCATAGAAAAATGACTTTACATAGCCCCACAGAAAATAGTCTAGCGGTGTTAAATCGCAAGATCTTGGAGGCCAATTCACAGGTCCAAAACGTGAAATTAGGCGGTCACCCAACGTGTCTTTCAATAAATCGATTGTGGCACGAGCTGTGTGACATGTTGCACCGTCTTGTTAGATCCACAGCTCCTGGACATCATGATTGTTCAATTCAGGAATGAAAAAGTTAGTAATCATGGCTCTATACCGATCACCATTGACTGTAACGTTGTGCCTTCATCGTTTTTGAAGAAGTACGAACCAATGATTCCACCAGCCCATAAAGTGCACCAAACAGTCAGTTTTCTGGATGTAACGGTGTTTCGACATATACTTGTGGATTAGCTTCACTCCAAATGCGGCAGTTTTTTTGTTGACGTAGCCATTCAACCAGAAGTGCGCTTCATCGCTAAACAAAATTCGCTTATGAAAATCGGGAACAACGGCAATCTCGTTTTGGGCCCATTCGACGAATCTACACCTTGCTTGATCATATTTAAAATGTAATGCCATAAGATTATCTTTCGAATAAAAAAAAATTCATGTCAATCGAATAATACATCGTTGTTTTATTGCAATTTAAAGTTCTATACCTCTAAAAAAACACCCTTTATAATGTCTAATCTCATCTAAGGTAGCTTCGATTGGGATTTTTTTCTAATTTTCTCAGTGTATCTTCTTTTTCTTCTCCTACTTTCATCCATCCCAAATCTATTTCATGTTCTACGTGGGTTTTTGCGAATTCCACAGTTACTTTGTCGTCAATGTCTTCATACACTTTCATTTTTGAAGGGCAATTTCAATTTATCTTGTTGACTAAATAAAAACACACACAACTAATGTAAAACTTATATAATGAAGCATTTAAATACAGTAATTACCTAAAAATCTTTTTGTGTGTGATATACTTTAAAACATGGAATTGCACATATTGGGGCATTACAGTCTTTGCAATAAGTACGTGTTTCACGGCGAATTCTTTTTCCATTGCCATCGTTTTTGCTACAACATACCACACAGCGTCTAGTAGGTTCTTTCTTCTTTTTTTTTCTGTAGGTAGAATATAATCAAGAAAGGGGCGTGCTGACAATCTTAAAGTATTCGAAACTGTTTCAGCAGATTTTAATTTCAAATTTCTGTGAGTGTGATATTTTTCAATAATTCTTTCAGCTAGTTCAATTCTGAATTCCAAATATGATTTTTTATTCCCCTTTTTTCCACAGCTGAAAAGCACTAAAAATTGTTATGTCCAATAAATAACGAAATATTTTCTTGTAATATCTTTTTCTATGAGATCGAGTTACGTCATAGTATCCAATTTGCTGATCCATGCAATCTACGCCGCCTATCGTATTATTATATTCTAAAACAATCTTAGGTTTCTCTATTTCCACATTTTTCAATTTATTTGGGACTTTTACGATTTCAGGATTATGAATTGAGCTTATAAAATGAACATATTTCTTATCTCTCCAGAATTATCTGCAGTAGCAGAATAAATTTCTGGTGATGAATTTATTCCAAAAATTTTATATGCCATCACTGGAAAAATTCCTAAATTTTTTGAACTAACAACTGAAATATTTTTGATGGAGTCTGGTAATTCATATCTAGCCATAAAGTCCTTACAACTTTTTCGGAGATATTAATTCCAGCCAACAATTTCATTTTTTTTCAAAAGTTGACAGGGTTTCATGTCGCTTAACGTGATTCCAGTAAGCAATTTTTTAATGCATTTTTAATCACCTTCCTTGAAACTACTCAAAAGTCTATTTTTAGCACAAGAATATTTATTTTTTTTATCACTTTGAATGATATCCCATATATTTTCTATGAATTTCGTATCTAACTGCGCAACATGGTAATTAAACTTAGTTTTTTCTTGTTTAATATTAGCAATGGAAAACTAAGCCTCAACTCGGAAAAACGATATTTCAGGCTTTTCTCTCCAAAAAGGAGGAATTCTCACGCTTACCTTGTTTGCTTCGAATTTTTCCTCATTCGAATTTGCCAGAGCCATTTCATTATTCTCATCCATCATTTGAATATGCCCGGGTCTCCAGTTTGTAGACGATTTAGTCACAAATAATATATGAGACAAATCAAATAATTATTTAGAATTAATTTATGTTTTAAATAATTAAAAATAATAGAAGAAAACTATTTTAGATCGTTGTTTAAAAAATTCGAATATTTCCACATTGGTGACCCGTTGACTGAAGTAAGAAAATGCAACTTTCTGAACTGTCGTGGCGCCCTCTACTGCAAGAAAAATTATTAATAATAATGAATAAGAAGAGAAGAGAAAAAATAAATAATAAATAAAAATAAACACGCTCTAAGAACAAACAAGCAAAGAAAATCGTTCGTCTATCCACCTCTCTAGTGGGAGAGTAATGTAGCGGTACCTAAATAAACCAGTACTTAGACATCATGCAAAGACAATCGTTTTGACATAATTGATAAAGTACTGGCTTTCGGAACGGAAGGTGCCCGGTTCGAAACTTCCTACAAACCCAAGCACGACGAAATTCTAATTTTAAGATTGCAAATCCTCCAACAAAATTGAGCATTACTTGTCCGGCCTTATTTATTCCTTTTATCTATGGCACTTGTGCACAAAGGAAAAAGATTTGATTTTTATATCTGGCAACAGCTGTAAGTCCTATAAGAGAAGGAAATGCCTCTTTTGATTGGCTCAGTGTTGCCAGATCATGTGATTTTTCGCGAATTTTGCTACTTTTTAAAACTTTTCGCTACTTTTTTTTTATACTATTGCTACTTCGTGAATTTTCCGCTACTTTTTGCTACTTTCAAACATATGTAAAAGTATTGGAACAAATTTCGGAAAAATCCAGAAAAAAAAAATAAGTAGTGACCTTATCCCCGAAGAAAACAAGAAGTTGCAGTATGTGTTTCACCATTCCGAAACGGCACGAGACGTTGTAATTTATCCCCCCTTGTCACCGCCATGAATCGGATTCTATCTAAGCAGGACGCCCTCTCTCGCCACTCTTTTTCCACTGCAAGTTGTAGAAAAAAATGGTGGGATTTTTTCTAATCCCAATAGAAGTATGAAAATGAAACATGTAATATTCTTAAAAACCAGGCTTCGAGAGAATTTCTATATAAATATTAAACTGGAAAAGTAATTGTGAAAGGGTAAATTCTTGTAGAACTAAAAGTAAATTGTATATTTATCATCAATGGTACTATATTGTATTAAAGAATAAAAATATATTTTTGTAGTTAACTTGGGTTGCAGCATTGGACTTATAAAATGTTGCATACTATGACAAAAGTAAGCACTCGTCATCTAGAGAGATTATGTGATAAAAATCTGATTAAATCCCTTTTGAAAGGTTTTTACCTAGATTCAGTTCCGTAACATACACCCTCGCATTGCGGGTCGCCCAGAGATTCTAGGGGCCTCTCAAAATCTGACTGACGCCAAGTACATATTAGAGCTTAGGGTCTTAAAGCTGACTTTGCAAGGGGCCCTACATTGCGAAAAACCGGTATTCAGAACGGAGTACAAAATACTCACTTTTGAATACATCACATACTCAAAATAGCTCCGATGCAAACATACTCAAATTTGAGAAAAGCCCATTCTCATCTTTGGCAACGACTATGTACTCAAAATTGTAAACAATACATACTCATTTTCGAACCTGTTACTGGATCAAATTTCGGAATATAACAGCTAAATGAGTGTGTAATGCACTTATTTACGAGTATTTATGGGTCAAATATGAGTTTGTATGTTATTTTTTTTTCCGATACTGTTGTATCCAATACGAATTTTCAGCATAAAAATAAACATCAAATCAAATTTAAAGGGATATAAATAAGTGATACTTAAGTTGTAAATTTCATTTTTTTCCATCTTATATATGATTTAATTTACATTTATGAAGTTTTTACCTCTTAACTTCGAAAATCTAAATTCTTTTTGCATTTATTGTGTTTCAAAAAGGTACTTGCGCATCATCGCAAAAGTGCCAACGTTCAAGATAATTCGCTGTCTCGTACGCGCTGAATTAGCAACCATTTACTTCGTTTTATAAAATGTCGCCAATACCAACAAAAATTTTACTTTAAGAAGAAAAAATACAATTATTATTTGATCAAAAACTTTGTCTTCGAACTTATACCTCAGATTTAAATCTGAAAGTAACAAAAATAGATTCGATGAAATAGTTAAACAAATTTGGAAGCATTTAAACTAGTTTCAGAAGCAATTTGGTTTATTAAAACTTATATTTATGTTTCTAAAAGAATTGTATTCTTTCTTTTTAAAATCCTATACAAGCAAAAAATTAACTTTTATTTAAATTCAGTCTTTCAATAATAAGTTATTAGAAATATCTTGGAAACATTAGGATGAATAACAGATTTTATATATTAAAAATTTCAAAACAAAGTAAGAAAGAAATAGTTTTTTACATATTATGTAACGAAAAAAAAACTTTTTGACTAAAATAACACTCATTAGGCCCAGGTGTGCAACACTTTTATCAACGATGTAATTCAGAATTCGAGGAATGTGTAATTATTCGAATCTCGGCGTACACAGGAACAATGAATAGTGAGTGAGTGATTGAATATTAATGTCACACTGTACAGCTAGCTACACGAGGGCTTTTGCGACGGACCACGTAATTTTGAACCATGGTCAAGTGACGTGGACGACACCTGAGCTGGTACCCCCTATCTCCTAACTACATCACCACACCAACGAGAGAAGGTTTGAGCTTTCGACAAATATAACGTGCATCGCTCCCATACACGGTGGGTCTTTAGTGGCAGTGGGCTCGTGACAAGGCCAAACACGATCCGATCCCTTAACCACTCGGCTACCACTGCCACATGTCTATGTTCAAACCTCCTCCAGTTGGTGTGGTGTGGAAGTTAGTAGAGGAGGTGAGAGCTCAAGTATCATTCTCGTCGCTAGATTACGGTTCATAATTAGGAGATCGGTTGCCACAAGTCCTCGATTAACGAAAAAGTGCGACGTTAATATTCACTCATTCAACCATTATTAAAAGTTGTATTTTTATGTTATTAATAATTGTGTGGTCATTAAAAAACATATTTAATTAACATCGTAACTCTTATATAAATCAATTCAAACTATTGGAATTAAAAAATATGAAGTGACCGAAACTGATTGTTTGGGATAGTAAAAAATAAATAAGTAAATAAAATTTCTCTGCTCCCATAAAAATAATTTTTCTAAAAGGCTTCAGTAGTAAAAGTATGAATTAATAGCCATTTTCTTGAAAGAACTGATTATTCTCGCACAAATATCTTTTATAAAAACAAAAAGTTTTTCGTGATGCTGTAATAAATTTACTTCTACTTAACGTGAAGTTAATAAAAGAAACTACATCTTTACAACAGCTATATGACTAGTAGTGAAAGTCAAAGGAAAAAAAAGAGAATTTGCCTAAAGTTGGATCGAACTTATCTATAATATTGAAAATGCCGGCCTTTAAGTCACAAAAACGAAAATTAGGTATAATAAACTGAGAAGATCTGAGATTACAAGTATTTGCGATGAAATGCTTTATATATATATATAAATGACCCTTTTCAATAGGAAAAAATATTCAGGAAAATATTCTTAAATATAGAAATTATATTCTTGCACTTTTACTTCCGACTTTTTGGATAAATATCGAGAACAAATGTTTTTGCTTGAAAGAGTTCATTCATAGGGGCAATTTTAGACAATATTGCTAACCATACTCTTAAAAATGATTGGAATTTCTTGTATTGAATCCAATAAATTTTTATTTAATGAATTCTTCTAGGCTATTACGAGTTTGTTCAAACTGTATATACACTGCTTTAACCGAATCTATTTTAGCTTCCCAACGGGTATCGCAAGATTGTCTCTCAGAGTAACGCGTAAATGCTTTAGTAGAATTTCCCATCTTTCTAGATGCAGAAAATAAGCATTGAATTATACAGTCTCAATTTTTATAGTACATACTACTGGAAGTGAGATCATAAACTATATATATATATATATATATATATATATATATATATATATATATATATATATATATATAAAAATAAGAGATGATAGGCAAGGGGATTTTGTTACAAGGTGACAGCATAAATCTTATTAAAACAAAGATCATGTCTGCAATTTTGGCTTTAAAAAGACATATCTGTCATTTATCACCAATTATGGAATATCGTAAGCAAATTTTTAATTACTTTTTTAGCATGGTTGCCAATCTTCAAAACAAAAAAAGAAAGAGGTAAAATAAGTTCTGGATACCACCCAGGAGATTTAGAGTTAAACCTGACACAATTGATTCCAAATGTTGAAAATTGTTATTGAAGCACCAGATTTATTCCTCTCTTTAAAAGCATTTGTTTGTTGTTCACACACACACACACACACACACATTTATTATATGTATCAATTAAATTATCCACTCTGATTACAGTTACGTTAAAAATAACTCGTCCTTAATTTATTGTGAAAAGTTCACAATACATATTTATACCTGTATAGCAGGGGTGGGCAGACTTTTCCAGGGCACGGGCTACTTCTAATTTTTTCAAGGTATTGCGGTGGTCCACCCAATGTCGTAGGTGTAGTGAGCTAAAAGAAAATATACAATACAGTCGGACCTCCAGTTTACGAATTTCTCTATTAAGCGAACTTTTTATTGGAACCAAAAACATTTTCCGATTTTCTTCTTAAAGTTACCTCCAAATAGCGAAGTGCAATTTCTATTCAACGAAATATTCTCTAATGATTCGATTTTTTTCGTATTTTTAAAAATACCATATTTACTCTAATCTATAAGCCACACTTTTTTCTCAATGTTAATGCTACTGAAAATCGGGTGTGACTTAGAATCGCGAAGGGAAAAAAATTTGTTGGAGTGGGTATTTAGAGAAATTACAGCTTCATGCACGTATTTAAAAGTTTATAATACTGATAAAATAACTAATTATTCATTTTTTATTAGTTTTCCTTTTAAATTTATTTTAATTTCGTGAAATTGGGTAACGACAAGCCATTTTGGACCATTTTTCAATTTTAACAAAATCTTGTTGAGAATTTGGGGCGAGGATTAGAATCGATGGCGGGTTAAATTCTAATAAATACGAACTATTAACTCTATTTCTGGACTTTCGTAAGATGGAATGATTACTAGGTCTTAGTGAAGGCGGTCACCTCAAAATGACTTGGCTGTCCACCTGTCGATCGCGATCGACTTAATGCTTACTTCGGCTGTATAGGAATGTGGAAATTGACGATCTGACATACACCATAAATTATAATAATAATCATCAAAATATTTAATAAAAGCAGGCTCTTCATCAACAAATGCAACTCCAAAATTTTCCATCATTTGTTTAAACTTAGTTAAATTTTTTTCTTCTAAAAACACTATTAAAGAAGCATAAATTTCATTTCTAATTTCGAAACAAGAAACAAGATTATTTAATTGCTTTTTCCAAGCACGGTGAAGGTGCCATTTGCAAAGCAAATGCTTAACACCTTCCGTAAATACTTTTTTAAATGCAGGGCCAGTTGTTTTATTATCATCAGTCATTACACAATTAATAATTAAATTGCGCACTCTTTCTTTCAAACTGTCAAATAAACAATACATTGATACCGCGTCTAATTTATTTGCAATAAAATAAGCTACTGGGTCACCTATTCCATAAACGTCTGGTACAATTAAATTTAGCAAATAGAAACCATACTCGTTAGTTTGGTGTGTGGAGTCAATACATAATATTTTTGAACAGTTCTTAATCATGATTTCTTTTTGATCTGCTGTTTGTGCGCCAATTGCAAGAGAATTATTGCGTAACATTTTTGAGCTAGTTGGTCCGTAAGCTGTATCTTGCCCTTGGGGTTTATATGAAAGAACGCAATCATGAGTTTCTTTTTGTAGCTTGTTAATTAGAATATTGATAGAAAGAGTATCATCTTTATGAGGATGGGAAAGTGATTTTAAAGAATTAACATAGCATAAGTTTTTGTTAAAAAAGATTCCTTAATGAGACATTTATCTCGATCACTTCTTATTTCCCTATTACCACGTACATATTCTAATACTTTAGATTTCTCAATACCCATTTGAAGGTTAACTTTAATAAATTACCTGCAAGTTTTTTTAATTGGTTGAAATATTTAATGTTTTGAGGACACAATTCATGATTGTGTTTTGAAAAATATTTTACACTGATGCCTTCACCATTCTCACAAGCAACTACCGCGCAGGACATTCAATTGGTTGTATTGCACCTTTGATATTTCTATGACTCGTTTTTCTTTTATACACTGCTGGACAATTCCTAAGGACGGATCACAAATTGCTATGTAGCATAACATTAAGCGAGACATGAGGCCTAGTAGGATAAAATATAGTTGCCACACTGTTCAGACATTAGAATAAAGAATATTTATTGTTCTGGAAAGTACAAAAGCTGTGAAACATCTGAAAGAAAAAAATGTTCATTTGATCTGCGTACGGAGAAATGGAACAATGCATCTAAAAGTCAGCAGGCACCTTAAAGAAAGGTATCAGTACGGGATATGTCCACCGTGGAGTGTGATGCAACATTCCACACGTCGTACCATACTTTGCACAACATTAACCAGCAGCTGTTGAGGCAATTTATCCCATTCCTCTGTGAGTGCACGGATGAGGGTGTTCTTGTTTGTCGGAGGATAGTTTCGACCAGCAACTTGCATCCCCAAAGCATCCCACGCATAATCAATGGGGTTTAGATGTGGAGAACGCGCTGGCCATACGAGACGTTGAATACCCTCGCTGTCTAGACAATCCTGAACAGCGAGTGTTCGATGACATGTTGCGTTGTCGTTCATAAAAACAAATTTATCACCGACAGCACCACGGAAAAGACGAACATGAGGAACTAGAACTTCATCAATGTATCGTTGGCCCATCATAGTCCCATTCGCAACCACATGTAGGCGCGTGCGGCCGTTGATCATGATGCCGGCCCACACCATGATACTGCATGTCGGATATCGGTCCTTTTCCTGGATATTTTCTGGACGATAAGCAGTACCACTCTCGCGCCAGATCAGTTGGCGTCTACAATCCGATGACAGACTGAACCTACTCTCATCTGAGATTAGTACGCATGCCCAGTCCTGTTCAGTCCAATTGTGATGCTCACGACACCATTGTAAACGGGCAGTACGGTGCTGTCTGGTCAATGGGACACACACAACAGGTCTGCGTGCGTATAGTCCTCTTCCCCTCAAACGTCTGGCAACAGTTTTTCGGGAGATCTGCTTTCCTGAGGCAGCAAGAAACTGATTTGCCACCTGCTGAGCTGTGGTGCGCCTGTACCTTTTTTCTGATAGGACGATATATCTGTCTTCTGCAGGCGTCGTACTTCTAACACGACCTCCCCCGTGCCGTCTACTACACATTCCAGTAGTTTTAAATGACTTCCACAGCCGTGAAACAACGCTGTGAGCGATGTCGAACTCCCTGGCAACATCTGTTATTTTTCGCCATTCTTCGATCTTTCCAATAATTCGGCCACGCATAAAATCATCTATGTGATGTCGGGAAGACATGCCAAAAATTTTAGTTCGTCTATTAAATCTTTCCTGTAAAACTTTGACTTGAAACAACAACTGTCCACACGCGTCAAAACCTTTAAAGCTCTTATGAACGCTATCACGTGATGAACAGACGTGGAAAAAAAATTTGCATACTCATACTTCTTCTTACTAATATCCCGCACTTATTCTAATTTTCCACATTTTGCTTCCTTTCATTTTGTGGTTGCTATGGATGATAGTGTTATCCGTCCTTAGCAATTGTCCAGCAGTGTATGTCTCCCTCACTTTCTCTCTCTCTCTCTCTCTCTCTCTCTCTCTCTCTGTTTCATTTTTAGAAAATTGACTACTGTAATAGGAATAAACATGAATGTCATTTCTTTTACTTCTAGTATCTTTTTTGAAAGATGTAAAAGTTTTAGTTCCTTCATGCTCTAACCATAATTGAAAACTTAACGTATCTGCAAAGCTTAATTCCTTTATAGTCATATCTATTCCATGGATCTCATTTTCATGAGATAGTGAATGCGTTAAATACCTAATTCTACAGTTGCACTCAGGATGTGGACAATGATAAGGCAAAGTTAAATCTGAACATATTTTGATATGGTTCTTTAATTGGGATTCATATAAAATTTTTGGGGGCAGATACTACATTTAAATAATGATTTTTCTTCCCTTTGATTAATCAACTCTATTTTCTCACTTTTAATAATGTTATATCATTTGCATACTTTACGGTCATTTGCAAATGATTGTGAAGAAAAATAAGTATTTCTACAATATTTTGAATATCCTTCATTAACAGGTGCACCTCCAAAACAAATTGGTTGTTAACTATAATCATAATAATTCAAATATTTAAATGAATCTCTTTATAATTTTTCACTTTATCATAACTGATTTTGCTTCAAACTTCATGATCTTTAAAATATGTGTTACTCATTAACAAAGTTTGGTAACCTGATAATACCATAGAATCACTTAGCTCATATTTAAGCATATTTATCATGGTGTCTTCCGGAAAAAAATTATCACGAGATCGGTGAAACAGGCAGTTGCACGACAGAAGCCAGAAAATAAATTTATCTATTAATATGTTAGAAACCTGGAAAATCTAAAATGCAACTATAAAACGTTCAGAAAATGAAAGTATAAAAACAATCGAACAATCACTCAGCAAAAACTAGAATGTCCCCGAAAGGAAAAATTAAACCTGCATAAAATCAAAGCACAAAATATAAAAAATAGTACAAGAAAATAAAGCAAAATTATAATTAATAATTACGAAATATATCAGTAGATCCTCAAATTTATAGTTTGGCAAAAGCAAGAAAATGAATATACAAATACTAAAACCCTGGAAATTTAAAAAAAAGAACTATTAACACAGCATGAAAATTGTAAAAGCAAAATGGAAAATAAAGACATTAAAATAAAACAATTCAATAAAAAATGGAAGATTAATACAAAATTAAAAAAAATTAATGTAGTAAAAATAACCACTTAATATATAAAGAGTAAAATAAAACAGTTCAATATATAAAAAAGGCAGATTAATACAAAATTTTAATATGGTAACAATATTAACCACTTAATATAAAAAGAGTCAAATAAAATAATTCAATAAATAATGAAAGATTAATGCAATATAAATCTAGTAAAAAAAATATTCAATATCGTTATAATATTAACCGCTTGATAATGAAGCAACCTCACGGCATGAGAGCTATTGCGAGAATGATATTGTGGGTTGATTGAGGCCAAACGATACACTTGGCGATTTTCGAAAATAGGCCAAAAATTTAACAGTAACCCATCTAGTTTGTACATTATAGAATTAAAAGCCCCCAACGAAATTGAGATTACATGTCCGGTCTTAAGGATTCCTTTTATCTGTCAGTATCAGGAAGTTTCACTTCTATCGCCTGGCGTTCCACACACCATTTTTTTTGTTTTGGAGATTGGCAACAACGATGAAACACTGGGAAAAGAAATTAAAAATTTTTTCACGATATTCTAAAATTCGTGATGTATAACAGGTATGTCCTTTTAAGGCTAAAATTGTGAATATGGTCCTCTTATTTTAATAAAATTTATGCTGTCACCTTGTAACTGCAAATTAACCTCATTAAAATTAGAAAATAAATCTATTAAATAGGTAAAATTTGGTTTCCAGTTAAATAATTTTTTTTAAGATTAAAATCATGATTTAGTTTAATGAGAGCCACCGTCATAGACTTACTTCCATTTACATCTTATGGACCCCGAAATTATTTTTTCGCATATTAAGACCCCTTGCAGGCCATCATTGACCCTGGGGTCTATATAGACCACTTTGGGAATCAATGATTAAGGCTAACAGATTTTTAGTATAGCATTATGTCTTGGTGCTTTTGCTTATACTTTTTTAAAACATAACCTCTCTTGTAAAGTATGCTATTTACATCACTAGTCAAGGAAGTAAATGCTTAAAGATATCATGAGAAATTTTTATTGCCAAAAAAGTAAAATTACGTTCTAGAAAGTATGCAGCTAACTTCCCATGGAATAAAATTAACCTTGGATAAAAATAGAAATGTTAATTAAAATTATAATCACTTTTATTGGAATAAGCTACCAATGTTTTTTTAATTTTAGGTTCAATTAAAAAATAAAATAAAAGAGCTGAGTATTAATACTTTTTAATTCTTTTATAGGTTTGTAATTTTAATGGCTCTACCAATAACACATTTTATTGGCTACTATAAAAATTGAAATTTTTTACATGTAATTTTTGTATAAAGTGTGGGATTATAAAGGTAAAAAATTAGTTTTTTTTATTTAAACTTTCATAATCAATGCCTTACTATAAAAATGAAGCTCAGTGACTTAGTGGTAGCGAATTAAACTTTCAATTTTTTTTATCTATTCCTTATAATGGATGTGAGAAGTATCTCTGATGAGTGTCCAATGGCAATCAGCTAATATTTCCATTTGCCAACTACCCTGGTATTGTTATTCCATGCTCTAGAATTGCCATGATGAAAATATTTGTGGTGCTCATTATTGACCTATCCCCAAACATCAGTGAAAAAATTCAAGTGAGAATACTGAAAAGGAATCTTCAAGGCCATAGCGCAGCCCAAATCCTGATATAAGACCAATATATTCTCAACCAAATCCTTGTAGTTTTCATCTTTGTCATTTACTGGAAAGTTTATTGGCATTTGATTAAACCACTTTCAAACCTGTAAAGAAGTTTTTCCGAAACTTGGGATCCTTGAAAAACTTTTTACTGAGGCTTTACAAAATTCATTTTTTAATATTTGCTGTACTTACAAGGAGAGGGCACAACTAAGTAAATTCATTTGGGATCGAGACTTGGTGTAATAGTAGTACTCCTTTAGGTTGTTCACCCCTCAATGTAATTCTGCTGAATGGCCAGTCAATTCAGAGAAATTAGCCTTCAAAATTCATGCTTAGCTTTTATACAGTTAAATTTTAATTTCATCCAACGATTCTGTAGGTTGGTCGGCAAATCGTCTGCTTACAATGCGCAAGATCAGGGTTCGATTCCTCAATTCATTTAATTATTTGGTAAACTCCTAGGAGAGCCCCCACCCTTGGCCCCAAACTGGAAAAAGCGCCAAGCGAAAACGAAATGGCGCCAAGCAAACCCGACAACGGTGACAAGTAAATATAGCAGTATAAGATGGATGCGCAATGAAAATACATGTAAACAATACAGAAATTTAACATTTAAGATAAAAAATATAACAACAGCACTTACTTTCTTATTGTTGATCCTTCCCAAGTGGAGGGTAAAGTGTAACAACTGCTTTTAAAAAATTCTGGAAAGTCTCGTCGCTGAGTGAGTGATCGCGAGAGCGCCGCCATAAATACTCAGCGAGGTAATGGTCGAACATGCCTTCTGCGTGGCTGGTGTGATTACGGAGAAAACGTTTTATTGCCGATTAACTTACTATTGGAAAACCACGAATTCTTTCTTATACTTCTGCAAACATCATGCGTATTCACACCTTTTTTCGACATCTCCATTCAAATCCATCCAAAACAACACTCTTTCGTTCATTTAATCCCATTTGCTCATTACATTTAGGACATTCATAACTTGAAGCAATTAATCCTTTCATACACCATTCAATCAATTCTTTCTTGCCTCTAGCATTCAAGAACGTAAAGAATTCTAACGTGTATTCACTTACAAGCGCAGCCATACTTTCAACCCGGTGCCCAACAACAAAATGAAATTTGAAATGCGCGCCCACAAATGACGAAAATTCTAGAAAAAGTTAGGGTTGCCATATGTTGTATTTAAAAAAGCAAGGTTACCATGACGGCGCAATTATCGCCAACCAAAGTAATTCGCGCCAAGGGTG
Source organism: Trichonephila clavipes (assembly GCA_019973935.1). Classification (NCBI taxonomy): domain Eukaryota; kingdom Metazoa; phylum Arthropoda; class Arachnida; order Araneae; family Nephilidae; genus Trichonephila; species Trichonephila clavipes. The sequence goes on from BMAU01019263.1 coordinate 219,846, forward strand.
GGGGCTCTCCTAGGAGTGAACCAATTATTTTTTAAATAAAATAAATTTATTTATGAAAGGTTTATTAAATATTAAATGATATTTATGTAATTATTTTGCATTTTATAATATAAAAAAATTACTGTAATTATATAAATATTTATATTAAATTTTATAAATATATTTTATATTAAATAATATTTATATATATATATATAATAAAATATATAATATATTAAATGATATTTTACATAAAAATTAGTTATAAATAGTTTTATAATGTTAAATACAATATACTATAAATAAAATATATAAAATTTATTATATTAAATTAATTATTTTATAATTTTATAAAATATTTAATAAGTTCTTTTCAAATAAATGTATTTAATTTCAAAAAGCTTATTTGTATATAAATAATTTTAATAAATTAATAGTAATTTTAATAATAAATTAATATTTCTTATTAATACTAATGCTTAATAATAATTAATTATAATAAATAGTAATTAATTTTAAATACATTTAATTTTTAATAATTTTAAGTTTTAATTAATAATAATTTCAAATAATTTTATTAATAAATAATTTAAGTTATTAATTTATTTAATTTTTTTTTGCTTTGTAAAATAAAAATAAGTACATAAAATATTTAATATTTAATAAACATTTCATAAATAAGTTTAATTAAAAAAAATAATTAAATGAATTGAAGAAAAAAGTTGATCGTGTAGAATCAAACCCTGACCTTGCGCATAGTAAGCAGACAATTTGCCAACCGAGCTACAGAATTGTTGGATGAAATTTAATTTTAATTGTTCAAAAAGCTAGGCATGAATTTTGAAGGTTAATTTCTCCAAATTGACTGGCCATTCGGCGGAATTGCTTTGAGAGGTGAACACCCTAAAGGAGTATTACTATTACATCAAATCTCGATCCAAAATGAATTTCCTTAGTCATGCCTTCTCTTTGTTGGTGTTGGAAAATTTTATTAAATGCTGGTCCTTTCTCATCTATGGCTTTTAGAGAATTTTTTGCAAGGTCAGGTTTGATGCATGAAGAAGGAATGATGATTTTATGTGGTTTTTTTTTTTGCTTAGATGAATTTCTCCAATGTTAAAAGATGCTCTCTGAGGCCAATTTTTCTTGATGTAAGGCAATACAATTGCTCTGCTGTTCCACACAGAAAGAAAATAACAGTAATTTGTATATCTTATCTACAAGCTCTTCAACAATGACTATCTTCATGTCAACACATTCACCAACTATACCTACCATACTAAATCATCTCCAAAAGCTATTTTCAATTGTGGTAAAGTTCTTTAATGTAGACAGCACATGCAGCAGGTATCGGTGATAGCTTGTTCCCATTATTGAGCAAAACCATTTTCAAAATTTCCCAGTTTCATAATATCTACAAACTTCCGCCATTCTCATTGGGTTAATGTACAGTACAAAATTCTTTTAGAAAGTTGTCACTGTTGTTGTAGAACACAAGACCTATAGTTATTTTATAGAACAATTCAAAGAGCAGATGAACATGTGTGAATCAAAAGTAACCTGGATATTTTCTTTTAGAGGATTCCATTTTTGAAGGCTTGAGACAGATACATTTACTTTATTTTTGGGCAAATCCAAATCTTGAACAAGATAATTCAGCTCAACCTAAGTAATTTTATCTGCAGCAGTAAGTTTTCATCGAAACATGAAAAGTCATCAGCATGCTCCAGATTTACACAATGCTGACCTTGAAGCTTGAGTTAAATAATGCAACACATCAAGATCCCCCCATTTGTACTGCTAAAATAATCTGTGGAAGGCTCAGGGATTGTGAGTCTTTCATCATGTCAGATGACTAGTTCCATAACAGATGATATGTGAGGACAGAGGTGGGAAACCCGTGACCTTCATGAATTTCTTCTACAACCTTCATAAAAGTTAGAACTTCTATTAATTATTTAGATTACAGCAATTTTTAAATCAATTGATTTAAATAAAGAATGGCATGAATGTATGTATGTATTTTTGAATAGGGATTTTAAAATTATTTTAGGAATTGTTCCTATGTCAGTTGTATTTTTCTATTATATTTCTTTATAATGTTAAAATTAATAAGAAATAACTCTACATTGTTATCTTTCTTTGAAGTGGTATTCAAATGTGTAACTCATAAAATTTAAATATTTCTACACTTTGATAAGTAAAAATACCAACTATGAAATATTATAAATTATTTCAGTATCTATGAATTTTAATAATTTTACAAAAAAACAATAATGTTATAACAAAATGTTACTGTTTTGTAAATACAAAAATATTTTATGTTGTAACTTTTTATGTCAAATAATAAATGAATAAAGATTTTTTTTTTATTAATATTGCTATATAATGCACCAAACTGTTAAAGCTAAACAAAAACTATAATAATTTCATAAAAGTTGCATTTATAGGTACATCAACCTATGCGGCCTCCTTTATTGCTGTTTAATTTATATGCGACCTCTAATGGTAAAAAGGTTCTCCTCCTCTGTGTTAGGATATTCGATAACAGCTTCATAGGTGATGCTATATGAGGTTATCATTTTTCATAACCATGTATTTTTCTCATTATATTCTACTATATTAAGGGAATATATTACTATGGTGCTAAAACATTTATGTGATCTATATGGGATGGTTTATTTAAATATATTGAAAATCAAATGCAATGAAATGTTATTTATTATAAGGCATCTATTGTATTATATCAGAGAACCTTTATAACACAAATATCTCTGCAACTAGAGCCCATCTGCTTTCTTTTAATATTCTTGTTCAGCATGTTAAAATCATTCAGGCTTGTGTACTTTTATTACAAGAAGCAGTGTAATTTTTTCACAGCGTAATTGGATAGATAAAACAATGTAAAGTCTATGCAAATAAGGTGATTAATTTTTTAGTATGAGAAGAAATGTTGCAGATTAACATGAAAATTTTTATCCCCCTAAATTATAATAGAAATGAACATTCTTTTTCCCTTTTCAAGGAAAATATTAGATTTAAAAGGTGGTAGTAGAGAATAAAAAAACTATTCTATTTGCTTAAGTATACCTGTGGTATTCATAAGCCATTAATATAATGATCCCTGAAGTAATTTTGAATCTTACTCTTCCTAGAGAGCTTAATTTATTAGAATTGTATTTCAACAATAACAAATTACTTGCTCTGATTCCTATAATGTGTGTTGCTTATTGATTGAAAGTGACCTTTGATATACAGGTGAGAAATTGCATTTATCATTTGAGCAAACTCATATTTTTTAGGTCCATCCCCTTTTACTACAGTGCTTATCGCAAACAAAGTAGGTTTCATTTAACAATGCCATAAAGTGGAATTTGAAAAAGCATTAAAGAATATTTCACTTTTCCTGATTGAAACTACCATTGTAACCGAGATAAGACTAATATATTGAAATAACATATTTTATATTCTTAATTCATAGATTATTTATGTACATCACTCTTTGAAGCAAGGTTAAAGCTATTTCCTATAGACCTTCAAATTTGAATCGCAGTCAAGTAGCGCCTCAGCTTGCATCTAACTTTTAGAATGTGAGAATCTTTTAATCTTGATAGACTTAACATGCATCTATTGCCCTACATCTTGAGTTTTTATTTACCACATGACTGCAGCTCATGGATGGAAAAAGGAGTAAGAAACAATGCCTTTCACGAAATTGGAACTATGACTGTTTTACTGCCATGTGGCCTCTTCATTCCCTAGGTAAAGTTATTAAATTTATTCAGTAAAGAAATATGAATGTATATATTTTCTTCTTGTAACCATGTTTGCTAATTCTCACATGAATTCTTTTATGTATGTTATTCCGTTCATAGAAAAACGTCAATCAAACAAATGTTGGGTAGTGTTTTTCTAAATTTAAAACCTTAGGAAATTTTAAAAATTCCCTTTATTGAAATATCTTTGTAATTTTAAAAATCTTCTGTGATGTACTATTGTAATGGTTAGAAATATGTTGTGTATCACAATAGCTTTCTTTTTAATTTTAATCAAGAATTTATCCCTTAATTGCTGATTAAATTTCACCTTTTTTAAACATAGGTACTTGTACTGTGTATTGGAGGAAAGGAAAATGCACAAATAAACAAATTTTTCTCTGAAAAAAGTAAATCTATCGCAAAAACTGTTAAGGGTATTTTATTGCATTCAAAAGCCTTCAGAATAGTTTTACTGATAGCAGCACAAAATAAATCATAGTATAGAAGGACGTATATATAAATATGTTTCGGGTATTCAACGATGTCAGTTAAGGGGTTAATAATCAAACAAATAAAATAAAGGCCTTGTAATACTTCTCCCTTTTCAATTTTGCATGTTAATTATTTTTTGGGAAGTATGATTCTATACATACCCCTTTTGATTTTTTCTCCAAGTAAGTATTAATATTAAATCGCGATATTCCTTAAGTTCCCTATAATATTGTTTTTGTTGAGCATATGGTAGTTAAAAAATATTATTTTGCTATATTTTTAGTAATGATCATTGAATGGTATGTTTTAGATCTTCATTTTTTCAACAAAAGTGCTATCTGAAAGCCAACTTAACTTGCCAGACATCAAAATATAATTTCTTAGATAATTTTTCATTTTGTGGTAAGCTGTGATATCCAGCAGAATTTTCTTCATAAATTTCAATGTAAATTAAAAATTTTGCTTACATATTCAACAAGATATTTCAGAAGTCATTTATTTTTCTTTTGCAGAAAGATGTTTTTGTAATTTGATATTCTGAACAAGAGTACAAGACCCATTTTCTTCATTGTAGATTTTAAACAGACATTTATGTAGTCTTATCTGAGAAAAATCTTGCAATAGTGAAATTAGCAAAATGGCCTTCTCTCTCTATGATAATTCAAGACATTCACTTATTTCTAATAAAAAGCCTCATGTTTGTGAAATATGTAACAAGGCTTTCTCTAAAAGTGGTCACTTGAAAATGCATTTACTTATTCATACTAAGGAAAAGCCTCATGTTTGTGAAATATGCAACAAGGCTTTCTCTCAAAGCAGTCATTTAAAAACACATTTACGTGTTCATACTAAGGAAAAGCCTTATGTGTGTGAATTATGCAACAAGGCTTTCTCTCGAAATGATATTTTAAAAAAACATTTACTTATTCATACAAACGAAAAGCCTCATGTTTGTGAAATATGCAGCAAGGCTTTCTCTCAAAGCAATTACTTAAAAACACATTTACGTGTTCATACAAAGGAAAAGCCTTATGTTTGTAAAATATGCAACAAGGCTTTCTTTCGAGCTAGCCATTTAAAAGCACACATGTGTATTCATACAAAGGAAAAGCCTTATGTTTGTGAAATGTGCAACAAGGCTTTCTCTCGAAGCAGTCATTTAAAAACACATTTACGTGTTCATACAAAGGAAAAGCCTTATGTTTGTGAAATGTGCAACAAGTCTTTCTCTGAAAGAGGCCATTTAAAAGAACATTTACTTATTCATACGAAGAAAAAGCCTCATGTTTGTGAAATATGCAGCAAGACTTTCTCTCAAAGCAGTCATTTAAAAACACATTTACGTGTCCATACAAAGGAAAAGCCTTATGTTTGTGAAATATGTAACAAGGCTTTCTCTCGAAGTGATACTTTAAAAAACCATGTACTTATTCATACAAAGGAAAAGCCTCATGTTTGTGAAATATGCTGCAAGGCTTTCTCTCTAAGGAGTTACTTAAAAACACATTTACGTGTTCATACAAAGGAAAAGCCTTATGTTTGTGAAATATGCAACAAGGCTTTCTCTGTAAAAAGTAATTTAAAGGTACATTTATATATTCATACTAATGGAAAAGCTTTATGTTTGTGAAGCCTATGAGTTTTCTGAAACTTGTCATTTAATGTACATTTTTGTATTCATTGGAAATAAATGTCTCATGTGTATGAAATGTGCAATATTGTGTTCTCTGCATTCATAAAACATGTTTCTTATTTTTAAAACCAATGAAAAATCTGAGTTGTGAACTTATAGTAGTGACATCCTTTTTTGTAATAGATTATAAAAAAAACCCTTGCAAAAGCATTAGTCCAAAAGTCAGTATAGCTGGATATTTTACAGTTTTTTTAATAGAGACTTAGTGATATTTTTTTCATATCATTAGCTTTGTATTCTTGTAATAAGAGGATTAGGAAAAAAATAATTTTTTTGTTTATTTGATTATGACTGATGTATTTTTAAATGAAGAAATATTGAAACATAGTAAAATATGGATTTATATGTTTTTAAAGTGATTAAGTTGGATAAACTATTTTTAAAGTTATATGCACAACATTTTCATGTCACATTAAATGAAAAATGAATGTAAGTTTATGTAATAAATCTAAAAATTGTTCATAAATCACTTGGGTATTTGTTAAAATTTTTAAAGGTGAATCTTTTGTGATTTGTCTGTATTTCTAAAAGGTGTTTTGAAACAAGTGTAAAAAAAGAGGGTATTCTTTTAATGTGATGATGCATAATTGTTCTTGTGTTAAAGATATATTTTTTTTATTTTGATAATTCGTTTTTTATATTATGGTTTCTTCCAGATGTTTTCATACTGAGTGGTGTGCATTGAAATATATGGCTACCTTTCATTGCTACTTTAAAAGATATTTTGATAGTGAAATGTTAGGAAACACTTTTAAATTTTTGAGAGCTAAATATTTTGCTACATCATAGGGTATTTGCAAAAAGGAAGTCCGAAACTGAAATTTTCATGAAAAACTTCAGACTTAAGTTTTTTTTATTGAATTGTAAAATACATATTTCATCGAATTAACATTTTCATTTTGGGACTATTTAATGTTTGAAATCATGAAATATGTTTCATTAAATGTCAGTTGGTTAATTTCTTCCTTTTTGCACAGACTAAAGAACTTATTCAATTACTTTTAATGTACATATACTGAAAGAAAATGTACTTTTGATAAGAAACTGTGTGTCAGCTTTATCGTTCATTAATGGGCCATTTAAATATTTCTTTAGGAAGGTTGTTTTTTGAAACTAAAACTCACTCCCAAAATTGAAGTACGAAGAAGTTAAATCTGAAAAAAGATCTCGAAGAGTTTACTGTGTGTGGCAATGCTTTTCTTGAGGTAATCAATCATCAGAGAGCATTGCAGTGTGACCACTTTGAGAAAGTTAGTGAGATTAAGTTAGGGGGAGAAAACATTGGCCAATCCATTTGTGTAATCCCTTCACTGCAGCTGATAATGTACAATGTTAGTTTTGAGTCGAAGTATTAACCTTAATTTAAATTCAGGACCAATTGCATATAACCTCCCAGTGTCTTTGGTAATTCATCCCGATACAAAAGGCAGTTATCACAGAATCTCATCTACAAAGGTGGAGTTTTGGGAGTAATCTCTTAAACCGGGATGCTCAAAAATTTTTTTCCACTGAGCTGCATACATTTACACTATTAAAATTCGTAGGTAAACAAAGGTATGTATGTAGGTATGTATATAGGAATATAGCCCAATTTCCTTTCGAACCACAAGACGCAGAGACTCGCCGAATGTACCAAAATTTCGGGAATGATCCGAGGAATCCGTCTTTACCATTTATATTCCAATTAGTTAAAAAGATATTAACCCTCTGTCTGGATGACCCGCTAATTGAATTTCACTTCGAAAACGATCTACTTTTCCAAGCTAGCTTATCCGAAAATGTTCCGATAAATTTCGCGAATTGCTTCAAAAACGAATGGCAATTTAATGCCTTCCCCTGTTAAAACCGCAGGAGGTCCTAATTGGTTTTGCAGGGGATGATTTTATGGCTTTTCCGTCTCTGTGTTCTCATTCACAGCTGTGGCCTAGGGCGAGGATTGTGAAATGTGGACATTTTCTACACTTCACGGCCAACAGAGAGTTCACCCAATTTATTGCAAATATATATTTCATATATTTAAAAACTTGCTCAATTTCTGATCTAAAACCAATTAGGTTTTAAGAAATTTTAATTTTCTGAGTTTTGATTTTAAATTCGGTTTCATTTTAAAGCATTTTTGCATTCCTAGATTGAATTAATTAAAAATATTTTTAACACAATCCAATATTTCGTGTGAAACGGCAATTAACTACAATTTTAGTTTCTAAAATCATTTCTGTTTGCTCATGTTTTTGAGTTTTCTCACATTTACTTAAGATTGATTTAAAGACCAATATATTTTTTGACACATAGTTTATATAATTTAAAAGCTCTTTACTTTGTTTTCATTATTTTTTTTTCCTTTTGAAAAATGCCATGACCAAAATGTACGCTGGCTACTGTGATAAATAATACTTGAAAGGGATGGAATATGACTGAAAATGGTAAATCTAAAATTCAGCTTTTTCAGGTAGTAATACAATTAGACTACAGAATACAAATGTTGCAGAATGAACTAAATATTTCCCTGATGTACCACAAACTACATTATAATAAATCTATTGTAGTTCTACATTGCAGTATTTCAAAGTCATGCTACAAAAACTTAAACTTGCTTAACTACCACGATGGGGAACTGAGAAAAAAATGGATATTGTTTACAAACTTGGTGATTTCTGGATTACGTTTGTATAACTACTAATTTCTATATAAATATTTTGCATTTAAAACTCTTTTGAATATATAAGGTTCTGATAAAAGTGAATAATTGATCAAATTAACAGTTGTTATCAATGTTATGTCTTAGAATATTTTGAATTAAAAAAAGATATTTCAGTCATATTTATTTCAAGTAGAATTTTCATGTAGAGCATAAGTTGGATAGTAACAGATTGAAAAATTAAAGCTTTACAGGCAATGGAATTTTTTTTATGCCTTTACAAATTTTAAATATGTTTTTCTTAGATTTTTAATTTTGAAGATGAGAGTGTTTTCTAATCCCTAAGGCGTTTTTCCTGTTCAAGATAGTCTTGAAATATCTTGTAAATGTTCCCTTACATATGTTCTATAAAAGTTAATATGGATTTAGGTCTGAGAGCTCTAGTTATTTTTTAAAAATATCTTAATGCTAATATTTTAAAAAAGTAGGGTTTTTTCCAGGTTTAGCCATAAAAATAATTATTAAAATTCAACAAAGAGATATATTTTAAATTTTATACTTTTTGTTTCCAATAATCTAAGAAATATTAATCACTTATAATAATTAAATATTTTTAATAATTTAACATTTTAGAAAAGTTTTAAAAATTTCAAAACTGTTCAATGCTTTAAAATTGTGAAATAATGGCTTGTCAAACTAACCTATTATTTTCAGAATCAATATAATAGTACAATTTGAATATAAAACAAAAATTAATTTTACTGTGACAAACTGTTTACGACTTCTACTCTTATTGTAAAAAGAATGAAAGATAAATATATAACATAGTGGCATTCAAAAACACATTCATGATATGTTAAAATCCTGTCCCGATACAAATTTCAATGCATTTTCCAAACTATAGCTAAAAACAATTATATGTTTATTAGGACATAAATTATTTATATTTAGATATATTTTACCTTATTAAGTACATAATGAATAATGGCAAGATAATTTGTAAAATCCTGAAAGGTTTTAATGAAGAAAAAAGCCAGACATAATTTTAGATAGTTAGAAATTTAATTATATAATACACAAATATGCATGTTTTAAAAGAAATAAGTTGCTTAAAAATGAAATTTACTAAAAATTTCCTGATTAAAGTAAATCAGATTTCATCCTCAAATACATATAATTGTAAGAAAAGCTTTTATTCAATTTACAATTAGTTACAAAAACCTTTAATAAAAATAATTTTAACTGGTATAAATTGCAAAAAATATCATAGAAGTCTGAGAAAGACACATACATGTCGTTTACAGAAATGTCACAGTGTGATATTTTTCGAAACACGGCACTGCACACAATCCAACAGTACAGTCTTTACATTGAAAACGAGTTTCTTTACGAATGCGTTTTCCAATTATCATTCATCTTAAGGTTGCATACCACACATTTTCGCGATGTTTTTTTTTTTGAACAGTCACTTTCTACATATGAAGGGAAGTGCCTTCCAACTAAGCGGACTACATTTTCAGAAATGTTAGGGGAAGCAAAGTTTCGAGAACTAGAATCACTACCTCCTTCTATCAATCGTTCTATCAGTTTCATTCGAAAACCAATATGATTTAAAATCCCACCATTTTTTTTTAAAGATAACGAAGGAATTCCACACAATTTGATTTAACAAATGTCGAAAAATCTTGTAGTATTTTCGCTGTTGATTTCGGGCAACAGGATAGTAAGATAGACACTGATCTGATCTATCAACACCCCCATGCTGTTATTATAAAACACCACGGCTTTTGGTTTCAGCTTCACAGAATCCCCCTTCTTAGCTTTCACTTCCATCATGTCAGCGTTATGAAAAGTGCTAAGCATATGCAAGGGTTTTTTATCCTTCCACTTTAAAACACACATTTTACCCTTTTGGAAGGCTATAATCTCCCCTTTCTTCAGTGTAGAACTTTTAAATGAAACAGGTAAACCTTTTCGGTTTGGTCGTAAAGTTCCACGGATATCCGTTTTACTGTCTATCAGTAATTCCGCTAATTCAGGTGATGTATAGAAATTATCAGTGGATAAACAATAGCCTTTCCCCTTCAATTCGTGGATAAGAGTCGGGACACTTTTCGTCGAAAGACCATAATCGTTATAGTTTTCGTTGAAGGCAGTACCTTTTCCCGTGTATATCAACGAGTTCCAAATGTAGCCACTTTCTGATTCGCATAACTCAAACAATTTAATTCCAAAACGAGCTCGTTTTTGAGGAATATATTGTTTCCATCTTAATCGACCTTTATATGCTATCAGCGATTCATCCACTGATATATCCGGTTTCGGTACATACACAGATTTGAACTTATGTACTATTAGATTGTGAAACTCTTATTTTTTTTAGCTTCGTGTTATGATCTAAATCGCTACTGGACTCATTATTTGCAAAGTGCAGGAACTTCATCAAAAGTCCATAGCGCACCTCACCCATCACTTTTCCAAAAAATGGAGTGGATAGAATTGATCTTTTCGACCAAAACCACTGTTCCACAGGTTTTTGTTCTACGCCTTGTAGGAGCAACAGAGCGATAAATCTTTTCATCTCTTCCTTGTTCGTATTTTTCCATTTTAGAGCCCTAGAACCAGGTGTCAATTCTGCATTTTCAAAGAATGATTCGGCGTATCTATTTGTTTCCTCTACAATAAATGAGAACATTTCATCGTCAAGGAACAGGTTAAAATATTCAAAAGGATCTCCAGAATCCCCGATACATACTTTTATTCCTGGATTTCCAGTAAATGGAAATTTAGGATGACTCGGTAGAGGAGAGGTAACATCTATTTGACACCAGTCTCTAGCACTATCCAAGCAATCATCATCAGACTCACTTTCAGAGGATGAAATTTCTTCATCCGAACTTCTCTCTTCAATCAAACATTTATTTTCAGAATCACTATTCATTTTTAAGATAAACCAAAAGCCCTTCTTAAAAGGATTCGAAAAGCAAATTGTAGCTATATATATATTTATTTAAGCTTTTATAAGAGGAGCTTTCCAATGAAATTTGGGAGAGATTTTGGTAAGAAGCAGTAAGACACCAATAGAAATGGAGATTATATTGTTTGGAATAGACTATTCACGAAAAATAGTGGTGATTCAGGCAGGAACGGGCATCACCGCTTCAAAAGAGAAAGATAAACTAATTGGAAAACGGCTTTTCCTTTCTTGGAAATTCCGTTGAAAGGAGCTCTGGACGACCAACCACTTCCTCAAGAGTTGCCGAATTGTTTTCCAAATGGAAGATATTATCTAAGTAAATGACGTGTTTCGGATACTGACAGATACAAATGTCTGTGTTTGTGCCGTGTACATTTTTCAGTTAAAATTTACACATCAGATAAAACGTCAATAAATCTTTTATGTTCAAAGCTTATCTATCTCGACGTTCAAATCTTTGAATACGCAATCATACTGGATAATATTTGTTTCATAGTAATAATTTTATGTAAATTTTTTCTAGTAATTTACTTCTAAAATCTAAGTATTTCTTTTCCCTTAATTTCTTATACAAATATTTTATCCAAGTTTTGGATGTTTAACGACTAAATCGTAAATATAAGAAACAACAGTCAAATATCACGAGTGCAGACGGCGCTCGCTGATATTTGAGTGAGAAAATTACAGCAGCATAAAATGCGACCTCGTTTGAATTATATCTAATGTGCATATTTGGAACTGTTTAGCGTACTCGGATTAACTCAAGTGCACACGTCAAGGGTTTATATTGCATTCTAAGTCAACACGGTGGCTACTGACAAGCGACTACGTATAATTTTGAACCGCGGTTAAGTGACGAGGACGATACCTGAGCTGATAACTCCCCTTCCAAACTTCCACATCACACCAACGTGAGGACTTTTGACCTCGACGTGTTTAACGTGCATCAGCTCCTCTTCAACGCTAAACTTTTGTGGTACCAGGGCTCGAACACTGGACACGAGTTCATAACCATGACCATCAGGCTACCGTGGCCGCAAAAGAAAAAAGCAAGTTTGAAAGAAATGTAATGGAGAAGTATATTTGAAGAAATAACTTCAAACGAAAAACCAAAATAT